>OY804576.1:160727597-160928951 GCA_963680875.1 Bathymodiolus brooksi
CCAATCAGAGTATAGGATTTCTAATTATGTAAATCATATAAGAATTATTTACATTTAACCTATATTCTGATATTTCAACTGTCAGTTTATTTCCCTCTTGGAGGGGTGACCACCACAATGACATTTATTTAATCTTGCATTTTCGTATATATGTGGTCTTGGATTTGGTTTACTGTGAAATTAATCTACAGTTCAAGAGAAAAATTCGTTTTTTTTCTCTGTGAATTTAAAAAGTGTTTATAAAAGAAGCAATGCATACAAACTTTAATTTCTTCTATTGTTTTATTTCAATCTTTTTCTTTTATTTTCAGAACCTGAGGTAGGACAAATCAATTTTCCATTAGAGTCCAGAAAAGAGCATTTCACTGTCTGAAAAATTAATACAGGAAGGGAGATAATTCTTTAATTATCACAGGAAGGGAGATAATTCTCTAATTATCACAGGAAGGGAGATAATTCTTTAATTATCACAGGAAGGGAGATAATTCTCTAATTATCACAGGAAGAGAAATAATTCTTTAATTATCACAGGAAGGGAGATAATTCTCTTATTATCACAGGAAGGGAGATAATTCTCTAATTATCACAGGAAGGGAGATAATTCTTTAATTATCACAGGAAGGGAGATAACCCTTTAATTATCACAGGAAGGGAAATAATTTTTTTGATTATCACAGGAAGGGAGATCATTTTTTTAATTATCACAGGAAGAGAGATAATTCTTTAAATATCTCAACCGCATCGGTGGTGTAATAGTTAGCGTGCTCACCTCGAGTGCCGTAAATCGTGGGTCAAACCAAAGACTATTAAATTGGTATTTGTTGCTTCTCCGCTAAGTATGCAGCAGTAAGGAGAAACAGCAAAGACTGGTTGGGTTAGAATCAGGATTATGTGTCGGAATGGGGCATCATATCTATCCACAGACTGTTGTTTCAGTGAGGTAGCACTATAAAAATCCACTCACTCTTTAATTATCTCAGGAAGGGAGATAATACTTTAATTACCAGATATTATTGTGGAATTTAAAATGAGGACTTATAAAATATGTTGATGAATGATACCTGTCTAATTAATAATTATATTCAATAAATAAATGACTGTATCAAATCAGGTAAATTTATGTTAATCAAAATTGTGGCGGGTATCAATGTAATAGAGTAATCTCAATTTGAAATGAAATATAGTCAGCAGAAATGAGAATATATTAAAGACAAAAGCCTTTGAAGGATTAAATTTAATAAAATGTGTGGCAATGGGTCTGACAATCTATAAATAAAGTAAAGGATCTTTAATTGAGCTCTTCATGTAACAACTTATAAATAAAGTAAACAAGCTTAAATTGAGCTTCTTCATCTGACAAGTTACTCATGGTTAACACCTGTACCAAACAAAAAAAAGCCATAATTTTAATCATAACAATCTAGGACCCCCAACAAATTTTAGCCGTTATTCACTGGTCCTTTATTAATTATTGTACAAGAGATACTATATGGTTTTTCTTATCTCTGGAATTATTGATATCAAAACAGTGCTGTCATTTGTTACATACAATATTATTAAGTCTCCCAAACAACGTTTGGAGAGTTATTGTTTTTGCTCCGTTTCTTTTTATTATTATTATTATTATTATTATTATTATTATTATTATTATTATTATTATTATTCTCCTCCTTTCTTTCTTTCCGTGGCACATGAACTTGTCCATGGCAGATCTCAGGAACTACTGCACAGAATTTCATGAAACTTGGTGGAGTTATAGATACATGTTTCTAGTTGGTCCTAAAGTTTTCAGCTTTGTGGTAAAGGGGGTCAAAGTCATATTTTGAGGGGTTCAAAGGGGGTGGAGGTTACTATAGAATCTTATGGGAAAGTTGAAATTTCGTACATTAATGTTGATAACTTCTAAATAGATAATGATAGAGACATAAAATTTGACATAGTGATAGGTCACCATTTTAGAGGAGCAATACTGCGTTTTCAAAACACGGCATAAAAAATGGGCGGTAAAAATTCAACATTGTCCGATATCATAAAAATTTGATATGTCGGTAGATAATGATGTCTCGAATTGATTCCCGACATTGAAAAATTTCTACCAGTCGCCATTTTCAAAATGGCCGCCACAATACCGCAAAAATTCAACATTGTCCGATATCATCAAAATTTGATATGTGGGTAGATAATGATGTTCCGAATTGATTCCTGACATTGAAAAATTTCTACCGTTCACCATTTTCAAAATGGCCGCCACAATACTGCACAAATTCAACATTGTCCGATTTCAACGCCTTTTCATATGTGGGTAGATTATGATGTCCCGAATTGATTCCTGACATCGAAAAATTTCTACCGGTTGCCATTTTCAAAATGGCCACCACAATACCGCACAAATTCAACATTGTCCGATTTCAACAACATTTCATATGTGGGTAGATTATGATGTCCCAAATTGATTCCTGACATTGAAAAATTTCTACCAGTTGCCATTTTAAAATGGCCACCACAATACCGCACAAATTCAGCATTGTTCGATTTCAAAGTCCTGAATTGATTCCCGATATCGAAAAATTTCTACTTGTCTCCATTTTCAAAATGGCCGCCACAATAACGCAAAAATTCAACATTGTTCGATTTCAAAGGTAGATTTTTATTTATTTTTTAAACCGGTTGTCAGTGGCCGGTTTGGAAGACTTCATAATCGTTAGATTATAATCATATCTTGTTTATTAGGATGATGTTGATGAAGATTTACAGAGAAAGGTTGCACTTCAACAACAATTGTTAGAACAGTCACAACAACAAAGGTCATCTGAGGTTCCTCTGGATGTAATGGAGAGGGTTAGACAACAACAACAGCTGATAGAGGCTGAACGAACTCAAACACAGATGATGGAACAGCAAAAGGTAAGAAAACAATGACAGTTGATCGTGGTCTAGCAACACAACAGGAAATTATGGCTGGGGGGACATAACAATTGATGGAACACTGATAAGACGCAATAGTAGTTTGTTGAAGTTTAAGCAGACAAGTAATGTTTGAAACTGTTAGCAATGTTTATTATGTTATAGTAGAATTATTGCAGCTATCTTGTTTTGGCACCACAGTCCCCAAATAAAACTTCTCAATGACACACTTTCTTACCTGGATCAAAGAGGACATGTCACGTGACATTTTCATCACTTGACATTTGTTAATTTTAATTGTTTTAATTGCTTACCATCACTAAACAAATATTTTGATATTGTATTCAATTGGAATTGTATTATCTTCTCAACAACCAGTGATTTTGTTGAATCTTTACAGGTGAGACATAAAATAGAATAGGACATTTGATGATACATGTTATACATCTTCTACTTAGGTTTGACATTATCTACTATTAGTAAGTATTGATGTAACCTGTGTTTAAACTATAGGTTTGACATTATCTACTATTAGTAAGTATTGATGTAACCTGTTTTTTTTATTAGGAAGTATTGATGTAACCTGTGTTTAAACTATCATTTTATTTTATCAGAAACAGCAGGCAATAAATCAAGCCGAGGCTGAGAGAAGAATGAAGGAAGCTGAATTATTAAGATTACAACAGATTGCTCTAATGGAAACTCAACAGGAAGAACAGAAAAGGTTACAAGAGGAACAACTCAGACAAAGTGTTCCAGGTAAACTCTAGTTAACTTTTAAAGTAATGCTGGGTAATTACAGGAGGAACAACTCAGACAAAGTGTTCTAGGTAAGCTCTAGTTAACCTTTAAAGTAATGCTGGGTAATTACAGGAGGAACAACTCAGACAAAGTGTTCTAGGTAAGCTCTAGTTAACCTTTAAAGTAATGCTGGGTAATTACAGGAGGAACAACTCAGACAAAGTGTTCCAGGTAAACTCTAGTTAACCTTTAAAGTAATGCTGGGTAATTACAGGAGGAACAACTCAGACAAAGTGTTCCAGGTAATATCTAGTTAACCTTTAAAGTAATGCTGGGTAATTACAGGAGGAACAACTCAGACAAAGTGTTCCAGGTAAACTCTAGTTAACTAAAGTAATGCTGGGTAATTACAGGAGGAACAACTCAGACAAAGCGTTCCAGGTAAACTCTAGTTAACTAAAGTAATGCTGGGTAATTACAGGAGGAACAACTCGGACAAAGTGTTCCAGATAAACTCTAGTTAACTAAAGTAATGCTGGGTAATTACAGGAGGAACAACTCAGACAAAGTGTTCCAGGTAAACTCTAGTTAACTAAAGTAATGCTGGATAATTACAGGAGGAACAACTCTGACAAAGTGTTCCAGGTAAACTCTAGTTAACCTTTAAAGTAATGCTGGGTAATTACAGGAGGAACAACTCAAAGTGCTCCAGGTAAACTCTAGTTAACCTTTAAAGTAATGCTGGGTAATTACAGGAGGAACAACTCAGACAAAGTGTTCCAGGTAAACTCTAGTTAACCATTAAAGTACTGCTGGGTAATTACAGAAAAAATGAAAAATCTTGTCCTTGAAGGTGGAGTTTTATCGTCATTACCGTTGCATAAGGCTCATTGGTGCATAATGCGCACCCCCTCTTGGCCTTGAAAATCTCCAGAAAAAAACTAGTTCGTATCTATAAAGCGCATAGACTTTTGAAAAAAATTGTCGTCGGAAATGTAAGAATTAAATGTCAATCGTATATATTTTTCAGTCCTTTGAGCATGTTTCATTTGCTGGGAGAATTTAAGAACCATTTATCTCTTTTCATCTTCAATGAAGTTGAAAAATATTAATTGTATTGGGTTTTATTGCGTTTTCATATGTTTTTATTATCCGGATACTGTGTAATGGATTCGAAATCTAGTACAGCATCGGTAAATATAAGTTTAAATTCTGGATCTTATGTAAATTGACGCAGTTGATAGTTGAAGTTGACAGAAAATACTAATATAAAATAAAGAAAAGCAAACAATTGTCACTTATTATTACATTGTTGAACATTGCTAATCTTGTGACGAGTTTTAGAAAATACAGTTGTTACATATATGTTACATATATGTTACATACATCAAGGAGTGCCAACAATCCGTTTTTTTTGTATCTTTAAAATGGACCAACTAATTAATTATCATGAATGAACTACAAGCAAAGCCTTATTATTTTAGTGATGAAATAAAATCCAAGCCATACAATCATAACTGAGATTGTTATATGTTGTAATTTATTGTTAATCAGATTGAACTTCACCTTGGAGTAATCAAACTTTCAGACCTGATATAAAAATTGACAAATACATTTTATTGTTTCTTTTCTTTTTATTTCAATCATTAAAATCTTGTGTAAACACAGTCCGACAGTCTAATTATACACTAAGTAATTATGTCACCATTATACATGCATACACAGAATCTTATCGATATTGATTATTTTATGCATGGCTAGATATAGTCACACTTTTATTTTTAGTTTATTTTCGTATCAAAGGTAAACATTTACCAGTACAAAACACAACTGCACTAGACAGTCTTAATTCTTCAATAATTAAAACGTATTAGATGCATTAAATTATTTTGTGGGAGTGTCCAAACAATTTAAGAAATATTTAACTTTGCATGTTGACATTATGCACCAGTCATTACGGGTAACAGTTCATTTTTTTTTTTCATGATCTAATTTTCAATCTGGTTTGTACATTTGTTATAAGAAGAACATCTTGGAGAGATAATGAAAATGCAATATTTCTTTTGTCTTGACAGATTTATTTTTCTCACCTCTTGTATAAAGTAGTCTGGTAATTCAGGTGAAAAAGATTTTTCTATCTTACCCAGGCTCCTGTGTAAGACAGGCAACACGAACGTTTTCCCGCAAAATTGTTTCCCCATTACTGAAGTGAATTGTCGATCGATATACATCTGTGTCTTGACACTATTTTAAATGTATTTCATAATAAAATACAATATATTTTATGAATACATTATAAATGCTACTACAACAGCAATAAATACCTGTAAAAATGTATTTGACTTTGGACAAAGGGAGGTAATTTCTTTATTTACATTAGTTACTGACAAGGGAGAGCACTCTATTTTTTACTCAAAGTAAGTAAACATTGAAACTTAGGTAGAAAGGGGTGAGAAAAAGATTCAAACACCGGGAGAGGTGCATGAATGTTAAATCTGAGACACCCTCTGGTAAGATTTAAATCGTATTAGACTCAGCAAGCCTCCTCAGATACAATTTAAATCTTACCCTTGGATGTCACAGATTTTACAATCTTGCACCTCTTCCACTGTTAGACCTTATACATCTTTATTAATTTTTATCTTTATTTATCTCTACATTTTTGTCTTGACAGCTTTATGCATCATATTGTTTTGCTATTTCAGTGTCTAGACCACCACATATTGGCCCTCCAGCTTCAGGTCCACCTCAGCACCCACCTCCCAATTTGATGAGCCAACAAAGCAGGCCACCAGTATCTGTAGTGGCCAATACTGGACCACCACCTCTAATGCCATCAGGTGGGGGATTATCGTCATTTCCACCAATGATGCAGCCTGGTAGAGAACCAACATCAATTCCATCGCTGATGCAGCCTAATAGTGGCCCTGCACCACCACCCCTGATGCAGTCTAGTAGTGGACCATCATCTATTCCTCCCCTTATGCAGACTAGTGGGGGTCCTTCTTCAATACCTCCTCTCAGACCTCCAGTTTCCATGCCACAGATATCAGAAGGACCACCTAGACCTCCTATGCAACCACAAGTTGGTGCACCTAGGGGTCCAGTACCTGTTACCATGGCACAACAGAGACAAATAGCTCCACAGTTTCAACCCCAGATGGGACCCCAAGGTGTTGCTCCACCACCTAGACCCCAGAACATGCCACCAAGACCACAGCAGCCACCTCAATCACAAATGGGTCCAGGACAACCAATGCCACAAATGATTAGGCCACCACAAGGACAACCACGACCTTTACTGAGTGGACCACCAAATTCTGGACCGATGGGTCGACCACCAGGACCACCAAATTCTGGACCTATGGTTCAACAACCCCAGGGACCACCAAATTCTGGACCTATGGGTCGACCACCAGGCCCACCAGTTCAACCAGTTGAAAAATTACCCCCTCCTAAGGTAAAGTGAAATAAGAAAATATTTAGCTGAGTTGCAACAAAGTAGTTTTGTGATTTCCATTTAGGCAGGCAGCACACAAGTCTTTAGCCTGTAGCATCTTTATTCCGTGACAGACTCAAACTCAAACAAGATTAATACACAAGCTATATATGGACAGTATCTCATTTCAGTTATAAAATCATATTATTTTGTCAAGAAATTGAGTTTGAGATGTTTGAAATATTGAAAATGTTCTTGTTAGAGCACAAGCAAAAGCAAAATAGTTCTCAACAAGATCAAACCAAATTTTACACAACGATCTATATATCAAGAGATCTATATATCAAAAATATCTCAGTTAAATTTGAAAAGTAGAATTTTTCCTAAAGAATTTTAATAATATAATACAACTTGGCTTGTGCATCATTGATGCTTTAAGGATTTTAAAATAGTTCAAAGGAGAAGTTGAGTTATTGTCATTGCTCATAGATTATAGAATTTATTGTCTGTGAAATATCTTACTTATTTAATTGTGAAGTGTGTACTATAGAGGTAGTATAATCTTATTACCTATGTGATTTAAAGAAATATATTTTATTTTTTTATGATATCCATCATTTATTATCTTTGATCAATTTGAATAAAATCACATCTCTCACTTGCTCCCTTAAATGACATGTCACGACATGTGAGATCTGAGTAAACAATGACATGTCACGGCATGTGAGATCTGAGTAAACAATAACATGTCACGGCATGTGAGATCTGAGTAAACAATGACATGTCACGGCATGTGAAATCTGAGTAAACAATGACATGTCACAGCATGTGAGATCTGAGTAAACAATGACATGTCACGGCATGTGAGATCTGAGTAAACAATAACATGTCACAGCATGTGAGATCTGAGTAAACAATGACATGTCACGGCATGTGAGATCCAAGTAAACAATGACATGTCACGGCATGTGAGATCTGAGTAAACAATGACATGTCACGGCATGTGAGATCCGAGTAAACAATGACATGTCACGGCATGTGAGATCCAAGTAAACAATGACATGTCACGGCATGTGAGATCCGAGTAAACAATGACATGTCAGGGCATGTGAGATCCGAGTAAACAATGACATGTCACGGCGTGTGAGATCTGAGTAAACAATGACATGTCATGGCATGTGAGATTCGAGTAAACAATGGCATGTCATGGTGTGTGAGATCTGAGTAAACAATGACATGTCACAGCATGTGAGATCCGAGTAAACAATGACATGTCACGGCATGTGAGATCTGAGTAAACAATGACATGTCACAGCATGTGAGATCCGAGTAAACAATGACATGTCACGGCATGTGAGATCTGAATAAACAATGACATGTCACAGCATGTGAGATCTGAGTAAACAATGACATGTCACGCAAGTGAGATCTGAGTAAGCAATGACATGTCATGGCATGTGAGATCTGAGTAAACAATGACATGTCACGGTGTGTGAGATCTGAGTAAACAATGACATGTCATGGCATGTGAGATCTGAGTAAACAATGACATGTCACGGCATGTGAGATCTGAATAAACAATAACATGTCGTGGCATGTGAGATCTGAGTAAACAATGACATGTCACGGCATGTGAGATCCGAGTAAACAATGACTTGTCACGGCGTGTGAGATCTGAGTAAACAATGACATGTCATGGCATGTGAGATCCGAGTAAACAATGACTTGTCACAGCATGTGAGATCTGAGTAAACAATGACATGTCACAGCATGTGAGATCTGAGTAAACAATGACATGTCACAGCATGTGAGATCTGAGTAAACAATGACATGTCACAGCATGTGAGATCTGAGTAAACAATGACATGTCACAGCATGTGAGATCTGAGTAAACAATGACATGTCACGGCATGTGAGATCTGAGTAAACAATGACATGTCACAGCATGTGAGATCTGAGTAAACAATGACATGTCACGGCATGTGAGATCTGAGTAAACAATGACATGTCACGGCATGTGAGATCTGAGTAAACAATGACATGTCACAGCATGTGAGATCTGAGTAAACAATGACATGTCACGGCATGTGAGATCTGAGTAAACAATAACATGTCACGGCATGTGAGATCTGAGTAAACAATGACATGTCACGGCATGTGAGATCCAAGTAAACAATGACATGTCACGGCATGTGAGATCTGAGTAAACAATGACATGTCACGGCATGTGAGATCCGAGTAAACAATGACATGTCACGGCATGTGAGATCCAAGTAAACAATGACATGTCACGGCATGTGAGATCCGAGTAAACAATGACATGTCAGGGCATGTGAGATCTGAGTAAACAATGACATGTCACGGCATGTGAGATCTGAGTAAACAATGACATGTCATGGCATGTGAGATTCGAGTAAACAATGGCATGTCATGGTGTGTGAGATCTGAGTAAACAATGACATGTCACAGCATGTGAGATCCGAGTAAACAATGACATGTCACGGCATGTGAGATCTGAGTAAACAATGACATGTCACAGCATGTGAGATCCGAGTAAACAATGACATGTCACAGCATGTGAGATCTGAATAAACAATGACATGTCACAGCATGTGAGATCTGAGTAAACAATGACATGTCACGGCAAGTGAGATCTGAGTAAGCAATGACATGTCATGGCATGTGAGATCTGAGTAAACAATGACATGTCACGGTGTGTGAGATCTGAGTAAACAATGACATGTCATGGCATGTGAGATCTGAGTAAACAATGACATGTCACGGCATATGAGATCTGAATAAACAATAACATGTCGTGGCGTGTGAGATCTGAGTAAACAATAACATGTCACGGCGTGTGAGATCCGAGTAAACAATGACTTGTCACGGCGTGTGAGATCTGAGTAAACAATGACATGTCATGGCATGTGAGATCCGAGTAAACAATAACTTGTCACGGCATGTGAGATCTGAGTAAACAATGACATGTCACAGCATGTGAGATCTGAGTAAACAATGACATGTCACAGCATGTGAGATCTGAGTAAACAATGACATGTCACAGCATGTGAGATCTGAGTAAACAATGACATGTCACAGCATGTGAGATCTGAGTAAACAATGACATGTCACGGCATGTGAGATCTGAGTAAACAATGACATGTCACAGCATGTGAGATCTGAGTAAACAATGACATGTCACGGCATGTGAGATCTGAGTAAGCAATGACATGTCACGGCATGTGAGATCTGAGTAAACAATAACATGTCACGGCATGTGAGATCTGAGTAAACAATGACATGTCACGGCATGTGAGATCTGAGTAAACAATGACATGTCACGGCATGTGAGATCTGAATAAACAATGACATGTCACGGCATGTGAGATCTGAGTAAACAATGACATGTCACGGCATGTGAGATCTGAGTAAACAATGACATGTCACGGCATGTGAGATCTGAGTAAACAATGACATGTCACAGCATGTGAGATCTGAGTAAACAATAACATGTCACGGCATGTGAGATCTGAGTAAACAATGACATGTCACAGCATGTGAGATCTGAGTAAACAATGACATGTCACAGCATGTGAGATCTGAGTAAACAATGACATGTCACGGCGTGTGAGATCTGAGTAAACCCCGTGAAGGGTCTCATGTTAATGTTCAATGAAAATAGTCATTAGGAGATTATAAAACTGTAAAAAATTAAAATTGACTGGGGTTTTTTACTACAAGCAATCTGATCGGTCAAAAAGGTCATAACCGGTATTTATCAGATCATTAAATATTCCTGCCATGGATCTGCCACGCTGTGACATGTCTGTCAAGGGAAGTAAGTAAGAGATGTGATGTTAATTAGATGATATATTTTATCAGATGTGTTCTGGTAATTTAAGTTTGATCTCCTTGACATAATTGTTCATTGTCTTCTAGTTTGATCCTCCAGAAGAAGAAAAACCTAAGGAAGTGAAGTTACCACAGGCTTTAGAAAAGATTTTAGCTTTTAAGGATGTCAGAGCACAAGAAGTGGGTGTGTCTCCTGAAGAACTGGAAGAGATGAATAAACCTAAAAGTATAATTACTTACTTATCCTCTTCATCCCTGATGGGACATAAGGCATCAACATTCAATTGTGACATTTCAGTAGCTTAATCTTGTTTTACAGGGTGGGGTTGTTAGTCCTACACCAAACCTACACACTGTTGTAATCTTGTTTTACAGGGTTGGGTTGTTAGTCCTACACCAAACCTACACACTGTTGTAATCTTGTTTTACAGGGTTGGATTGTTAGTCCTACACCAAACCTACACACTGTTGTAATCTTGTTTTACAGGGTTGGGTTGTTAGTCCTACACCAAACCTACACACTGTTGTGACATTTCAGTAACTTAATCTTGTTTTACAGGTTTGGGTTGTTTGCCCTACACCAAACCTACACACTGTTGGATCAAGTTTTCTTTCTGGGTTGTCCTTCTCATAGATGATTCCATTCTCCCAGCTCACAAATTTTATCTATCTGGATTTTCTTTCAGGGTTATCTCCCTTAGCCTTTCAGGCCTCTACATTAACATATTTTTCAACTTGTCCCTTCGGACAACTAGCTAAAAAAAGTACTTGTCCGATTCAATCTTTTAGTTGTCTGAAAACATTTTAAAAAATTACAAAAACTAGAGAATAATTATCCAGGGCTCCCACTACTTTCAAATTAGAGGGAGAAGTGACTTCTCTTTCAGAGAGCTCACATGGAGAAGTGGGGAGACTTCTGGGAGAAGTCAATTGCGATTAATCGAAACATTGTTTCGCGACCCCTCTGACGTTACCCTACCCAAATTTAGTAAATAGTTAAAGCTGCCTGAACTGATTTGTTCTGGGTTTTTTTTATTCATAACTACCTTAAGAACATATATTCAATGTCACATATTTATTTCTGTCTACCTTGAATATTGGAGTCTTGCATACCAGTGACTTTTATATGTACCCCACCCCCCTTTTTTTCCTTTTGAAATATTACTGTGTTGTGATCCAATACCACACAAATTGTAATAACTCCTAATTGTGTTATATAAATCCTTGTTTAGGACAATAGCCCCCCAGTCAATTGCCCCCTGGACAATAGCCCCCAGACAATAGCTCCCCGGACAATTGCCCCCTAGGACAATAGCCCCCGGTCAATTGCCATCCATCCCCCAATTTTTTTATTTTATTTTTATTTTTTTATTTGAAAACATTTTTTTTTTAAATGAGAAATAAATATGCATAAACTCAGATTAAATTATTCAAATTAGTTTTAAGTTGGATTTTTTTCTTTGTATATTAATCATCAAAAGGATTATACAGCTTGGACAAGCTATGATAAAAATAACTTTCTCTTATTATTTATAGATATTTTATTTTTAGATAGAGTTTAATGATTTTCCAATTAAGTTTAATTACCTTACAAAATTGGTCTTCAAAGAAAATTTATATAAAGGAATTTGATCAAACAATGATCAAAGCTAAGTACAAAGGTTAATAATTAAAAAGAATTTTGAGAATAAATGATTGCAAGCTAAGTACAAGCTTAGAGCTGGCTTAAATAGGAGTATATTTTGAAGTGAAAGTATAGTAGTGCAATGGAGTTCATAGAGTCATAAAGGGGTAATCAGAAACTAAAAATAAAACTGAAAAAAAATTGTGGGAGGCAATTGTCCTAGGGGGGCAATTGTCTGGGGGGCTATTGTCCTGCTCCCTTATATAGGAAATACTTCCCCTGTGTTTGACGGAGTTGATACAAATGAAACATTTATTTTGTAGAACAAGAGAAACCTGATGCAGAAGAAGAAGATGAAGATATAGGATACGAGACATATGAGATAGATGAGGGGGACAAACCTGAAGTCAACAAAGAGGTAATAAATATATATAGGATACGAAACTAAAGTCTGCTATAAAAGTATGGTGGTATACTGGTTTTTCCTCGTCTTACATCTACTATACTGGTTTTTCCTTGTCTTACATCTACTATGCTGGTTTTTCCTTGTCTTACATCTACTATGCTGGTTTTTCCTTGTCTTACATCTACTATGCTGGTTTTTCCTTGTCTTACATCTACTATTCTGGTTTTTCCTCGTCTTACATCTACTATACTGGTTTTTCCTTGTCTTACATCTACTATGCTGGTTTTTCCTTGTCTTACATCTACTATACTGGTTTTTCCTCGTCTTACATCTACTATGCTGGTTTTTCCTTGTCTTACATCTACTATGCTGGTTTTTCCTTGTCTTACATCTACTATGCTGATTTTTCCTTGTCTTACATCTACTATGCTGGTTTTTCCTTGTCTTACATCTACTATGCTGGTTTTTCCTTGTCTTACATCTACTATGCTGGTTTTTCCTTGTCTTACATCTACTATTCTGGTTTTTCCTCGTCTTACATCTACTATACTGGTTTTTCCTTGTCTTACATCTACTATGCTGGTTTTTCCTTGTCTTACATCTACTATACTGGTTTTTCCTCGTCTTACATCTACTATGCTGGTTTTTCCTTGTCTTACATCTACTATGCTGGTTTTTCCTTGTCTTACATCTACTATACTGGTTTTTCCTCGTCTTACATCTACTATGCTGGTTTTTCCTTGTCTTACATCTACTTTGCTGGTTTTTCCTTGTCTTACATCTACTATGCTGGTTTTTCCTTGTCTTACAACTACTATGCTGGTTTTTCCTTGTCTTACATCTACTATGCTGGTTTTTCCTTGTCTTACATCTACTATGCTGGTTTTTCCTTGTCTTACATCTACTATGCTGGTTTTTCCTTGTCTTACATCTACTATGCTGGTTTTTCCTTGTCTTACATCTACTATGCTGGTTTTTCCTTGTTTTACATCTACTATGCTGGTTTTTCCTTGTCTTACATCTACTATGCTGATTTTTCCTTGTCTTACATCTACTATGCTGGTTTTTTCCTTGTCTTACATCTACTATACTGGTTTTTCCTTGTCTTACATCTACTATACTGGTTTTTCCTCGTCTTACATCTACTATGCTGGTTTTTCCTTGTCTTACATCTACTATGCTGGTTTTTCCTTGTCTTACATCTACTATGCTGGTTTTTCCTTGTCTTACATCTACTATGCTGGTTTTTCCTTGTCTTACATCTACTATGCTGGTTTTTCCTTGTCTTACATCTACTATACTGGTTTTTCCTTGTCTTACATCTACTATGCTGGTTTTTCCTTGTCTTACATCTACTATGCTGGTTTTTCCTTGTCTTACATCTACTATGCTGGTTTTTCCTTGTCTTACATCTACTATGCTGGTTTTTCCTTGTCTTACATCTACTATGCTGGTTTTTCCTTGTCTTACATCTACTATACTGGTTTTTCCTTGTCTTACATCTACTATGCTGGTTTTTCCTTGTCTTACATCTACTATGCTGGTTTTTCCTTGTCTTACATCTACTATGCTGGTTTTTCCTTGTCTTACATCTACTATGCTGGTTTTTCCTTGTCTTACATCTACTATGCTGGTTTTTCCTTGTCTTACATCTACTATGCTGGTTTTTCCTTGTTTTACATCTACTATGCTGGTTTTTCCTTGTCTTACATCTACTATGCTTGTTTTTCCTTGTCTTACATCTACTATGCTGGTTTTTCCTTGTCTTACATCTACTATGCTGGTTTTTCCTTGTCTTACATCTACTATGCTGGTTTTTCCTTGTCTTACATCTACTATGCTGGTTTTTCCTTGTCTTACATCTACTATGCTGGTTTTTCCTTGTCTTGCATCTACTATGTTGGTTTTTCCTTGTCTTACATCTACTATGCTGGTTTTTCCTTGTCTTACATCTACTATGCTGGTTTTTCCTTGTCTTACATCTACTATGCTGGTTTTTCCTTGTCTTACATCTACTATGCTGGTTTTTCCTTGTCTTACATCTACTATGCTGGTTTTTCCGTGTCTTACATCTACTATGCTGGTTTTTCCTTGTCTTACATCTACTCTACTGGTTTTTCCTCGTCTTACATCTACTATGCTGGTTTTTCCTTGTCTTACATCTACTATACTGGTTTTTCCTTGTCTTACATCTACTATGCTGGTTTTTCCTTGTCTTACATCTACTATACTGGTTTGTCCTTGTCTTACATCTACTATGCTGGTTTTTCCTTGTCTTACATCTACTATACTGGTTTTTCCTTGTCTTACATCTACTATGCTGGTTTTTCCTTGTCTTACATCTACTATGCTGGTTTTTCCTTGTCTTACATCTACTATGCTGGTTTTTCCTTGTCTTACATCTACTATACTGGTTTTTCCTTGTCTTACATCTACTATACTGGTTTTTCCTTGTCTTACATCTACTATGCTGGTTTTTCCTTGTCTTACATCTACTATACTGGTTTTTCCTTGTCTTACATCTACTATGCTGGTTTTTCCTTGTCTTACATCTACTATACTGGTTTTTCCTTGTCTTACATCTACTATGCTGGTTTTTCCTTGTCTTACATCTACTATGCTGGTTTTTCCTTGTCTTACATCTACTATGCTGGTTTTTCCTTGTCTTACATCTACTATGCTGGTTTTTCCTTGTCTTACATCTACTATGCTGGTTTTTCCTTGTCTTACATCTACTATACTGGTTTTTCCTTGTCTTACATCTACTATGCTGGTTTTTCCTTGTCTTACATCTACTATGCTGGTTTTTCCTTGTCTTACATCTACTATGCTGGTTTTTCCTTGTCTTACATCTACTATGCTGGTTTTTCCTTGTCTTACATCTACTATGCTGGTTTTTCCTTGTCTTACATCTACTATGCTGGTTTTTCCTTGTCTTACATCTACTATGCTGGTTTTTCCTTGTCTTACATCTACTATGCTGGTTTTTCCTTGTCTTACATCTACTATGCTGGTTTTTCCTTGTCTTACATCTACTATGCTGGTTTTTCCTTGTCTTACATCTACTATGCTGGTTTTTCCTTGTCTTACATCTACTATGCTGGTTTTTCCTTGTTTTACATCTACTATGCTGGTTTTTCCTTGTCTTACATCTACTATGCTGGTTTTTCCTTGTCTTACATCTACTATGCTGGTTTTTCCTTGTCTTACATCTACTATGCTGGTTTTTCCTTGTCTTACATCTACTATGCTGGTTTTTCCTTGTCTTACATCTACTATGCTGGTTTTTCCTTGTCTTACATCTACTATGCTGGTTTTTCCTTGTCTTACATCTACTATGTTGGTTTTTCCTTGTCTTACATCTACTATGCTGGTTTTTCCTTGTCTTACATCTACTATGCTGGTTTTTCCTTGTCTTACATCTACTATGCTGGTTTTTCCTTGTCTTACATCTACTATGCTGGTTTTTCCTTGTCTTACATCTACTATACTGGTTTTTCCTTGTCTTACATCTACTATGCTGGTTTTTCCTTGTCTTACATCTACTCTACTGGTTTGTCCTCGTCTTACATCTACTATGCTGGTTTTTCCTTGTCTTACATCTACTATACTGGTTTTTCCTTGTCTTACATCTACTATGCTGGTTTTTCCTTGTCTTACATCTACTATACTGGTTTGTCCTTGTCTTACATCTACTATGCTGGTTTTTCCTTGTCTTACATCTACTATGCTGGTTTTTCCTTGTCTTACATCTACTATGCTGGTTTTTCCTTGTCTTACATCTACTATGCTGGTTTTTCCTTGTCTTACATCTACTATGCTGGTTTTTCCTTGTCTTACATCTACTATACTGGTTTTTCCTTGTCTTACATCTACTATACTGGTTTTTCCTTGTCTTACATCTACTATGCTGGTTTTTCCTTGTCTTACATCTACTATGCTGGTTTTTCCTTGTCTTACATCTACTATGCTGGTTTTTCCTCGTCTTACATCTACTATGCTGGTTTTTCCTTGTCTTATATCTACTTTGCTGGTTTTTCCTTGTCTTACATCTACTATGCTGGTTTTTCCTTGTCTTACATCTACTATGCTGGTTTTTCCTTGTCTTACATCTACTATGCTGGTTTTTCCTTGTCTTACATCTACTATGCTGGTTTTTCCTTGTCTTACATCTACTATGCTGGTTTTTCCTTGTCTTACATCTACTATACTGGTTTTTCCTTGTCTTACATCTACTATGCTGGTTTTTCCTTGTCTTACATCTACTATGCTGGTTTTTCCTTGTCTTACATCTACTATACTGGTTTTTCCTTGTCTTACATCTACTATGCTGGTTTTTCCTTGTCTTACATCTACTATGCTGGTTTTTCCTTGTCTTACATCTACTATACTGGTTTTTCCTTGTCTTACATCTACTATGCTGGTTTTTCCTTGTCTTACATCTACTATGCTGGTTTTTCCTTGTCTTACATCTACTGTGCTGGTTTTTCCTTGTCTTACATCTACTATGCTGGTTTTTCCTTGTCTTACATCTACTATGCTGGTTTTTCCTTGTCTTACATCTACTATGTTGGTTTTTCCTTGTCTTACATCTACTATGCTGGTTTTTCCTTGTCTTACATCTACTATGCTGGTTTTTCCTTGTCTTACATCTACTATGCTGGTTTTTCCTTGTCTTACATCTACTATGCTGGTTTTTCCTTGTCTTACATCTACTATGCTGGTTTTTCCTTGTCTTACATCTACTATGCTGGTTTTTCCTTGTCTTACATCTACTATGCTGGTTTTTCCTTGTCTTACATCTACTATACTGGTTTGTCCTTGTCTTACATCTACTATGCTGGTTTTTCCTTGTCTTACATCTACTATGCTGATTTTTCCTTGTCTTACATCTACTATGCTGGTTTTTCCTTGTCTTACATCTACTATGCTGGTTTTTCCTTGTCTTACATCTACTATGCTGGTTTTTCCTTGTCTTACATCTACTATGCTGGGTTTTCCTTGTCTTACATCTACTATGCTGGTTTTTCCTTGTCTTACATCTACTATGCTGGTTTTTCCTTGTCTTACATCTACTATGCTGGTTTTTCCTTGTCTTACATCTACTATGCTGGTTTTTCCTTGTCTTACATCTACTATGCTGGTTTTTCCTTGTCTTACATCTACTATGCTGGTTTTTCCTTGTCTTACATCTACTATGCTGGTTTTTCCTTGTCTTACATCTACTATGCTGGTTTTTCCTTGTCTTACATCTACTATGCTGGTTTTTCCTTGTCTTACATCTACTATGCCGGTTTTTCCTTGTCTTACATCTACTCTACTGGTTTGTCCTTGTCTTACATCTACTATACTGGTTTGTCCTTGTCTTATATCTACTATGCTGGTTTTTCCTTGTCTTACATCTACTATGCTGGTTTTTCCTTGTCTTACATCTACTATGCTGGTTTTTCATTGTCTTACATCTTCTATGCTGGTTTTTCCTTGTCTGACATCTACTATGCTTGTTTTTCCTTGTCTGACATCTACTATGCTGGTTTTTCCTTGTCTTACATCTACTATGCTGGTGTTTCCTTGTCTTACATCTACTATACTGGTTTTTCCTTGTCTTACATCTACTATGCTTGTTTTTCCTTGTCTTACATCTACTATGCTGGTTTTTCCTTGTCTTACATCTACTATACTGGTTTTTCCTTGTCTTACATCTACTATACTGGTTTTTCCTTGTCTTACATCTACTATGCTGGTTTTTCCTTGTCTTACATCTACTATGCTGGTTTTTCCTTGTCTTACATCTACTATGCTGGTTTTTCCTTGTCTTACATCTACTATACTGGTTTGTCCTTGTCTTACATCTACTATGCTGGTTTTTCCTTGTCTTACATCTACTATGCTGATTTTTCCTTGTCTTACATCTACTATGCTGGTTTTTCCTTGTCTTACATCTACTATGCTGGTTTTTCCTTGTCTTACATCTACTATGCTGGTTTTTCCTTGTCTTACATCTACTATGCTGGGTTTTCCTTGTCTTACATCTACTATGCTGGTTTTTCCTTGTCTTACATCTACTATGCTGGTTTTTCCTTGTCTTACATCTACTATGCTGGTTTTTCCTTGTCTTACATCTACTATGCTGGTTTTTCCTTGTCTTACATCTACTATGCTGGTTTTTCCTTGTCTTACATCTACTATGCTGGTTTTTCCTTGTCTTACATCTACTATGCTGGTTTTTCCTTGTCTTACATCTACTATGCTGGTTTTTCCTTGTCTTACATCTACTATGCTGGTTTTTCCTTGTCTTACATCTACTATGCTGGTTTTTCCTTGTCTTACATCTACTATGCTGGTTTTTCCTTGTCTTACATCTACTATGCTGGTTTTTCCTTGTCTTACATCTACTATGTTGGTTTTTCCTTGTCTTACATCTACTATGCTGGTTTTTCCTTGTCTTACATCTACTATGCTGGTTTTTCCTTGTCTTACATCTACTATGCTGGTTTTTCCTTGTCTTACATCTACTATGCTGGTTTTTCCTTGTCTTACATCTACTATGCTGGTTTTTCCTTGTCTTACATCTACTATGCTGGTTTTTCCTTGTCTTACATCTACTATGCTGGTTTTTCCTTGTCTTACATCTACTATACTGGTTTGTCCTTGTCTTACATCTACTATGCTGGTTTTTCCTTGTCTTACATCTACTATGCTGATTTTTCCTTGTCTTACATCTACTATGCTGGTTTTTCCTTGTCTTACATCTACTATGCTGGTTTTTCCTTGTCTTACATCTACTATGCTGGTTTTTCCTTGTCTTACATCTACTATGCTGGGTTTTTCTTGTCTTACATCTACTATGCTGGTTTTTCCTTGTCTTACATCTACTATGCTGGTTTTTCCTTGTCTTACATCTACTATGCTGGTTTTTCCTTGTCTTACATCTACTATGCTGGTTTTTCCTTGTCTTACATCTACTATGCTGGTTTTTCCTTGTCTTACATCTACTATGCTGGTTTTTCCTTGTCTTACATCTACTATGCTGGTTTTTCCTTGTCTTACATCTACTATGCTGGTTTTTCCTTGTCTTACATCTACTATGCTGGTTTTTCCTTGTCTTACATCTACTATGCCGGTTTTTCCTTGTCTTACATCTACTCTACTGGTTTGTCCTTGTCTTACATCTACTATACTGGTTTGTCCTTGTCTTATATCTACTATGCTGGTTTTTCCTTGTCTTACATCTACTATGCTGGTTTTTCCTTGTCTTACATCTACTATGCTGGTTTTTCATTGTCTTACATCTTCTATGCTGGTTTTTCCTTGTCTTACATCTACTATACTGGTTTTTCCTTGTCTTACATCTACTATGCTGGTTTTTCCTTGTCTGACATCTACTATGCTGGTTTTTCCTTGTCTTACATCTACTATGCTGGTGTTTCCTTGTCTTACATCTACTATACTGGTTTTTCCTTGTCTTACATCTACTATGCTTGTTTTTCCTTGTCTTACATCTACTATGCTGGTTTTTCCTTGTCTTACATCTACTATACTGGTTTTTCCTTGTCTTACATCTACTATACTGGTTTTTCCTTGTCTTAAATCTACTATGCTGGTTTTTCCTTGTCTTACATCTACTATACTGGTTTTTCCTTGTCTTACATCTACTATGCTGGTTTTTCCTTGTCTTACATCTACTATACTGGTTTTTCCTTGTCTTACATCTACTATGCTGGTTTTTCCTTGTCTTACATCTACTATACTGGTTTTTCCTTGTCTTACATCTACTATGCTGGTTTTTCCTTGTCTTACATCTACTCTGAAGCATTATAACAACAATCTGTTCATACTAAAAAATCATACAAAGTTGATCTTATGTTACAGGGATTGATTTGACATTTTGTGACTGGGGTCAGGGGTCCATGAAATTGGGAATTTCATCAAGAATTTGGGGAAAATTCACAATTTTCCCTTGTTTTATTTGTTGCTGCTTTTGGGGGTAATCTATATTCACCAAAATTGAGAAAATGGTGACCTTTTTCATTGGGAATGGGGCTGTAATTTGGTCCTAATTAATTAACTTTACAGATTAACCCCTTTAGTTAATCTAATTATGCCCCCTGTAAACAAAGTTTGGGGGGTATATAGGAATGACCCTGTCTGTCTGTCCGTCCGTCCGTCCATGTACCTTGTAAGCGCAACTCCTCCTAAACCGCTTATTGGATTTTTATGAAACTTTACACATTTGTAGTACACTACCTGCAGATGTGCATGAAGGAATATGGTTGCTGTCCAAAATTTAAAAGGGGAGATAATTCAACTTATACTTTCATGAAAATGGGGGGGGGGGGGGCATGTACCTTGTAAGCACAACTCCTACTAAACTGCTTATTGAATTTTTTTGAAACTTTACACAGTCGTAGTACACAACCTGCAGATGTGCATGAAGGAATACCGTTGCTGTCTAAAATTTAGAAGGGGAGATAATTCAACTTATACTTTCACGAAAAGGGGGGTCGTGTACCTTGTAAGCGCAACTCCTCCTAAACCGCTTATGGGATTTTTATGAAACTGTACACATTTGTAGTACACTACCTGCAGATGTGCATGAAGGAATATGGTTGCTGTCCAAAATTTAGAAGGGGAGATAATTCAACTTATACTTTCACGAAAAGGTGGAGGCATGTACCTTGCAAGCACAACTCCTACTAAGCTGCTTATTGAATTTTTATGAAACTTTACACAGTTGTAGTACACAACCTGCAGATGTGCATGAAGGAATACCGTTGCTGTCTAAAATTTAGAAGGGGAGATAATTCAACTTATTCTTTCACGAAAAGGGGGGTCGTGTACTTTGTAAGCGCAACTCCTCCTAAACGGCTTATTGAAGTTTTGTGAAACTTTACATAGTTGTAGTATACTACCTGTAGATGTGCATGAAGGAATATGGTTGCTGTCCAAATTTAAAAGGGGAGATAATTCAACTTATACTTTCACGAAAAGGGGGAACATGTACCTTGTAAACGCAACTCCTACTAAACAGCTTATTGAATTTTTATGAAACTTTACACAGTTGTAGTACACAACTTGCAGATGTGCATGAAGGAATACTGTTGCTGTCTAAAATTTAGAAGGGGAGATAATTCAACTTATACTTTCACGAAAAGGGGGGTCGTGTACTTGTGGCGACCCCTAGATGTATGTTCTTGGTTAATTTATTTTGGAGATGGGATGTTGTCTCCTTGACATAACTCCATATCCGTTCATTTTTCATAGGTAACTTGCTAATATACATGTATTCCAAAGTTTGAACATCATAGTATTGCAAGCAGGGGGTATCACTCAGTGAGGTCACTCACAGTTCTAGTTGAACTAGTTTTCATTGTTCTTTTCAAAACATTTGCTTTATTATCTCAGTCTAAAAACAGAAGAAAAAAGAAGAAAAAGAAAAAAGCAAAAAAGAATCGATTAGTCCAACAGCAAACCAAACCTGTAGAACCAAGTCCTGAGGAAAGTGTAAATGTTGAGTAAGTAAATAAACCTGTAGAACCAAGTCCTGAGGAAAGT
Source organism: Bathymodiolus brooksi (assembly GCA_963680875.1). Lineage (NCBI taxonomy): Eukaryota > Metazoa > Mollusca > Bivalvia > Mytilida > Modiolidae > Bathymodiolus > Bathymodiolus brooksi. Next base: position 160,750,119 of record OY804576.1, read on the forward strand.
GTAAATGTTGAGTAAGTAAATAAACCTGAAGAACCAAGTCCTGAGGAAAGTGTAAATGTTGAGTAAGTAAATAAACCTGTAGAACCAAGTCCTGAGGAAAGTGTAAATGTTGAGTAAGTAAATAAACCTGTAGAACCAAGTCCTAAGGAAAGTGTAAATGTTGAGTAAGTAAATAAACCTGTAGAACCAAGTCCTGAGGAAAGTGTAAATGTTGAGTAAGTAAATAAACCTGTAGAACCAAGTCCTGAGGAAAGTGTAAATGTTGAGTAAGTAAATAAACCTGTAGAACCAAGTCCTGAGGAAAGTGTAAATGTTGAGTAAGTAAATAAACCTGTAGAACCAAGCCCTGAGGAAAGTGTAAATGTTGAGTAAGTAAATAAACCTGTAGAACCAAGCCCTGAGGAAAGTGTAAATGTTGAGTAAGTAAATAAACCTGTAGAACCAAGTCCTGAGGAAAGTGTAAATGTTGAGTAAGTAAATAAACCTGTAGAACCAAGCCCTGAGGAAAGTGTAAATGTTGAGTAAGTAAATAAACCTGTAGAACCAAGCCCTGAGGAAAGTGTAAATGTTGAGTAAGTAAATAAACCTGTAGAACCAAGTCCTGAGGAAAGTGTAAATGTTGAGTAAGTTGATAAACCTGTAGAACCAAGTCCTGAGGAAAGTGTAAATGTTGAGTAAGTAAATAAACCTGTAGAACCAAGCCCTAAGGAAAGTGTAAATGTTGAGTAAGTAAAAAAAACCTGTAGAACCAAGCCCTGAGGAAAGTGTAAATGTTGAGTAAGTAAATAAACCTGTAGAACCAAGTCCTGAGGAAAATGTAAATGTTGAGTAAGTAAAAAAACCTGTAGAACCAAGCCCTGAGGAAAGTGTAAATGTTGAGTAAGTAAATAAACCTGTAGAACCAAGTCCTGAGGAAAGTGTAAATGTTGAGTAAGTAAATAAACCTGTAGAACCAAGTCTTGAGGAAAGTGTAAATGTTGAGTAAGTAAATAAACCTGTAGAACCAAGCCCTGAGGAAAGTGTAAATGTTGAGTAAGTAAATAAACCTGTAGAACCAAGTCCTGAGGAAAGTGTAAATGTTGAGTAAGTAAATAAACCTGTAGAACCAAGCCCTGAGGAAAGTGTAAATGTTGAGTAAGTAAATAAACCTGTAGAACCAAGTCCTGAGTAAAGTGTAAATGTTGAGTAAGTAAATAAACCTGTAGAACCAAGTCCTGAGTAAAGTGTAAATGTTGAGTAAGTAAATAAACCTGTAGAACCAAGCCCTGAGGAAAGTGTAAATGTTGAGTAAGTAAATAAACCTGTAGAACCAAGCCCTAAGGAAAGTGTAAATGTTGAGTAAGTAAATAAACCTGTAGAACCAAGTCCTAAGGAAAGTGTAAATGTTGAGTAAGTAAATAAACCTGTAGAACCAAGTCCTGAGGAAAGTGTAAATGTTGAGTAAGTAAATAAACCTGTAGAACCAAGTCCTGAGGAAAGTGTAAATGTTGAGTAAGTAAATAAACCTGTAGAACCAAGTCCTGAGGAAAGTGTAAATGTTGAGTAAGTAAATAAACCTGTAGAACCAAGCCCTGAGGAAAGTGTAAATGTTGAGTAAGTAAATAAACCTGTAGAACCAAGCCCTGAGGAAAGTGTAAATGTTGAGTAAGTAAATAAACCTGTAGAACCAAGTCCTGAGGAAAGTGTAAATGTTGAGTAAGTAAATAAACCTGTAGAACCAAGCCCTGAGGAAAGTGTAAATGTTGAGTAAGTAAATAAACCTGTAGAACCAAGCCCTGAGGAAAGTGTAAATGTTGAGTAAGTAAATAAACCTGTAGAACCAAGTCCTGAGGAAAGTGTAAATGTTGAGTAAGTTGATAAACCTGTAGAACCAAGTCCTGAGGAAAGTGTAAATGTTGAGTAAGTAAATAAACCTGTAGAACCAAGCCCTAAGGAAAGTGTAAATGTTGAGTAAGTAAAAAAAACCTGTAGAACCAAGCCCTGAGGAAAGTGTAAATGTTGAGTAAGTAAATAAACCTGTAGAACCAAGTCCTGAGGAAAATGTAAATGTTGAGTAAGTAAAAAAACCTGTAGAACCAAGCCCTGAGGAAAGTGTAAATGTTGAGTAAGTAAATAAACCTGTAGAACCAAGTCCTGAGGAAAGTGTAAATGTTGAGTAAGTAAATAAACCTGTAGAACCAAGTCTTGAGGAAAGTGTAAATGTTGAGTAAGTAAATAAACCTGTAGAACCAAGCCCTGAGGAAAGTGTAAATGTTGAGTAAGTAAATAAACCTGTAGAACCAAGTCCTGAGGAAAGTGTAAATGTTGAGTAAGTAAATAAACCTGTAGAACCAAGCCCTGAGGAAAGTGTAAATGTTGAGTAAGTAAATAAACCTGTAGAACCAAGTCCTGAGTAAAGTGTAAATGTTGAGTAAGTAAATAAACCTGTAGAACCAAGTCCTGAGTAAAGTGTAAATGTTGAGTAAGTAAATAAACCTGTAGAACCAAGCCCTGAGGAAAGTGTAAATGTTGAGTAAGTAAATAAACCTGTAGAACCAAGCCCTAAGGAAAGTGTAAATGTTGAGTAAGTAAATAAACCTGTAGAACCAAGTCCTAAGGAAAGTGTAAATGTTGAGTAAGTAAATAAACCTGTAGAACCAAGTCCTGAGGAAAGTGTAAATGTTGAGTAAGTAAATAAACCTGTAGAACCAAGTCCTGAGGAAAGTGTAAATGTTGAGTAAGTAAATAAACCTGTAGAACCAAGTCCTGAGGAAAGTGTAAATGTTGAGTAAGTAAATAAACCTGTAGAACCAAGCCCTGAGGAAAGTGTAAATGTTGAGTAAGTAAATAAACCTGTAGAACCAAGCCCTGAGGAAAGTGTAAATGTTGAGTAAGTAAATAAACCTGTAGAACCAAGTCCTGAGGAAAGTGTAAATGTTGAGTAAGTAAATAAACCTGTAGAACCAAGCCCTGAGGAAAGTGTAAATGTTGAGTAAGTAAATAAACCTGTAGAACCAAGCCCTGAGGAAAGTGTAAATGTTGAGTAAGTAAATAAACCTGTAGAACCAAGTCCTGAGGAAAGTGTAAATGTTGAGTAAGTTGATAAACCTGTAGAACCAAGTCCTGAGGAAAGTGTAAATGTTGAGTAAGTAAATAAACCTGTAGAACCAAGCCCTAAGGAAAGTGTAAATGTTGAGTAAGTAAAAAAAACCTGTAGAACCAAGCCCTGAGGAAAGTGTAAATGTTGAGTAAGTAAATAAACCTGTAGAACCAAGTCCTGAGGAAAATGTAAATGTTGAGTAAGTAAAAAAACCTGTAGAACCAAGCCCTGAGGAAAGTGTAAATGTTGAGTAAGTAAATAAACCTGTAGAACCAAGTCCTGAGGAAAGTGTAAATGTTGAGTAAGTAAATAAACCTGTAGAACCAAGTCTTGAGGAAAGTGTAAATGTTGAGTAAGTAAATAAACCTGTAGAACCAAGCCCTGAGGAAAGTGTAAATGTTGAGTAAGTAAATAAACCTGTAGAACCAAGTCCTGAGGAAAGTGTAAATGTTGAGTAAGTAAATAAACCTGTAGAACCAAGCCCTGAGGAAAGTGTAAATGTTGAGTAAGTAAATAAACCTGTAGAACCAAGTCCTGAGTAAAGTGTAAATGTTGAGTAAGTAAATAAACCTGTAGAACCAAGTCCTGAGTAAAGTGTAAATGTTGAGTAAGTAAATAAACCTGTAGAACCAAGCCCTGAGGAAAGTGTAAATGTTGAGTAAGTAAATAAACCTGTAGAACCAAGCCCTAAGGAAAGTGTAAATGTTGAGTAAGTAAATAAACCTGTAGAACCAAGCCCTGAGGAAAGTGTAAATGTTGAGTAAGTAAATAAACCTGTAGAACCAAGCCCTAAGGAAAGTGTAAATGTTGAGTAAGTTGATAAAGCAATACATCTCTGGTTGTAATATGTAAAATAAATAATAAAAAATACCAGTCTTCAGGCCTCGACATTAACGTTTGTCCGATTGTCCGGTACCAGTGAAAACTGACGTCAGAAAAGTAGATCTTGTATTACGGTTGTCCGACAGAACAAGTGAAAAAATCAGAGATTCCCAAACGTGCCGATACGACGGACAAATCTATTTCCACTGGTATTAAATACTGGGTTTGTTGTATAAAAGAGCCCTGTTTGATCTCCAATTTGTCCATAATTTATTTTGATTAAAACTAAAGTGAAATGCCAGATCAAAACTCTTTTATTGTATCATTTATCGTTCCTCCATGTTTTGAAGAAGTTCAAGGACATTGACAAAATTAAAGTCGCAAACTCAGAAACGCTTTAATGAACGGAAATATCAATATTTGAAATATAAGAACAAGAATCACTCAGGAACGGACACGTAAAAATTATCGGATATCAATTTGGCACCAAATTTAAACTTGTCTTTTGTGCAAAATACGATAGAGGACTTGATTTAGACTTTTGGGAAATATTGAAACCTTTGAAATGGACAAATATTACAAGCTTTTTCCTGAATTTTAATTTTTTTGTGAATCTAAATAAAATACTTTGCTTTATTTATATCACAGGCACTTGTTTCTGGTGAACAAAAATATACCTAGATACTGGTATATATAGTATCTAGGTATATTTTTTTTTTACCAGAAACAAGGATTTATATAACACAAATATGAGTTATTACAATTTGTGTGGTATTGGATCACAACACAGTATTATTTCAAAAGGAAAAAGGGGAGGGGGGGTACATATAAAAATCACTGGTATGCAAGACACCAATCAAGGTAGACAGAAATAAAAATGTGACATTGAATATATGTCCTTAAGGTAGTTAAAAAAAAAAAAAAACCCAGAACAAATCAGTTCAGGCAGCTTTAACTATTTACTAAATGTGGGCAGGGTAACGTCAGAGGGGTTGCGAAACAATGTTTTGATTAATAGCAATTGACTTCTCCCAGAAGTCTCCCCACTTCTCTCTGTTGTCTCCCACTTCTCCCTGTGAGCTCTCTGAAAGAGAAGTCACTTCTCCTTCTAATTTGAGAGTAGTGGGAGCCCTGGATAATTATTCTCTAGTTTTTGTAATTTTTATTAATTTTTTCGGACAACTAAAAGAGTGAGTCGGACAAGTACTTTTTAGCTCACCTGGCCATAGGCCATGTGAGCTTTTGTCATGGGTAAGCGTCCGTCCGTCCGTTAGCTTTTCACATTTAAATCTTCTTCTCTGAAACCGCTGAACAGAAATCAGCCAAACTTGCCAGAAATGTTCACTGGATGGTCCTCTACCAGATTTATGTTTATGGTGCTGATTTGAAATCCAACATGGCTGCCAGGGTCCATAATGTGTTCTCATTGGCTGAAATTTTAAAAATCTTCTTGTCAGAAACCACTAAGTCAATTGAATTGTGACTTTGCAGGAATGATCATTGGGTGGTCCTGTACTAAAATTGTGAATCGTTTGCCGATCGGAAATTCAAGATGGCCACCATGACTCGACTTAGTTTAACATTGGACCCTATGGGAATTTCACATTTTCATCTTTTTTTCTGAAACCACAAAACAGATTTGAACCAAACTTGGCAGAAATGTTCATTGGATGGTCATATACAAGATTTGTGTTTTTGGCGCTGATCAGAAATCCAACATGGCTGCCAGGGCCCATAATGTGTACTGATTGGTCGGAATTTTAAAAATCTTCTTGTTAGAAACCACTAAGCCAATTGAATTGTGACTTTGCAGGAATGATCATTGGGTGGTCCTGTACTAAACTTGTGAATCGTTTGCCGATCGGAAATTCAAGATGGCCGCCATGACTCGACTTAGTTTAACATTGGACCCTATGGGAATTTCACATTTTCATCTTTTTTTCTGAAACCACAAAACAGATTTGAATCAAACTTGGCAGAAATGTTCATTGGATGGGCATATACAAGATTTTTGTTTTTGGCACTGATCGGAAATCCAACATGGCTGCCAGGGCCCATAATGTGTTCTGATTGGTTGAAATTTTAAAAATCTTCTTGTTAGAAACCACTAAGCCAATTGAATTGTGACTTTGCAGGAATGATCATTGGGTGGTCCTGTACTAAACTTGTGAATCGTTTGCCGATCGGAAATTCAAGATGGCCGCCATGACTCGACTTAGTTTAACATTGGACCCTATGGGAATTTCACATTTTCATCTTTTTTTCTGAAACCACAAAACAGATTTGAATCAAACTTGGCAGAAATGTTCATTGGATGGTCATATACAAGATTTTTGTTTTTGGCGCTGATCGGAAATCCAACATGGCTGCCAGGGCCCATAATGTGTTCTGATTGGTCGAAATTTAAAAAATCTTCTTGTTAGAAACCACTAAGCCAATTGAATTGTGACTTTGCAGGAATGATCATTGGGTGGTCCTGTACTAAACTTGTGAATCGTTTGCCAATCGGAAATTCAAGATGGCCGCCATGACTCGACTTAGTTTAACATTGGACCCTATGGGAATTTCACATTTTCATCTTTTTTTTCGGAAACCACAAAACAGATTTGAACCAAACTTGGCAGAAATGTTCATTGGATGGTCATATACAAGATTTGTGTTTTTGGTGCTGATCGGAAATCCAACATGGCTGCCAGGGCCTATAATGTGTTTTGATTGGTCGAAATTTTAAAAATCTTCTTGTTAGAAACCACTAAGCCAATTGAATTGTGGCTTTGCAGGAATGATCATTGGGTGGTCCTGTACTAAACTTGTGAATCGTTTGCTGATCGGAAATTCAAGATGGCCACAATGACTCGACTTAATTTTAACATAGGACCCTATGGAAAAAATGTTTAAAAGTCTTCTCCTCTGAAACCAGTAAGTCAGTTTAAAGCAAACATGGGTTGAATGGTCCTTAGGTGGTCAACTTTCAAAATTATGTCCTGTGACCCCGACCTCCATCCAAGATGGCAACCATCAGCGAACATAGTTTTAACATAGGACCCTATGGGAAATATATTTAAAAATCTTCTTCTCTGAAACCAGTAAGCCAATTTAAAGCAAACATGGCATGGATGGTCCTTAAGTGGTCAATTTTCAAAATTGTGTCCAGTGACCTGACCTCCATCCAAGATGGCCAACTTCAGCAGACATACTGTAGTTTTAACATAGGACCCTATGGGAAAAAATGTTTTAAAATCTTCTCCTCTGAAACTAGTAAGCCAATATAGCAAACATGTCATCGATGGTCCTTAGGTGGTCAACTTCCAAAATTGTGTTCAGTGATCCCGATCTCGGTTCAAAATGGCCACCATCAGCAGACATAGTTTTAACATAGGACCCTATGGGAAAATTGTTTAAAAGTCTTCTCTTCTGAAACCAGTCAGCCAATTTAAAGCAAACATGGCATGGATGGTCCTTGGGTAGTATACTTACAAAATTGTGTCCGGTGACCACGACCTCCATCCAAGATGGCTGCCATGAGCAGACATAGTTTTAACATAGAACCCTATGGCAGTATGGGATTTGAATAGTAACTTAGATGTATTCAGCATGCAGACATTCTTAAGAGGACTTATTTATGTCAGGTGAGCGATACAGGCTCACCTGAGCCTCTAGTTTCTGAAACCACAAAACAGATTTGAACCAAACTTGGCAGAAATGTTCATTGGATGGTCATATACAAGATTTGTGTTTTTGGTGCTGATCGGAAATCCAACATGGCTGCCAGGGCCTATAATGTGTTTTGATTGGTCGAAATTTTAAAAATCTTCTTGTTAGAAACCACTAAGCCAATTGAATTGTGGCTTTGCAGGAATGATCATTGGGTGGTCCTGTACTAAACTTGTGAATCGTTTGCTGATTGGAAATTCAAGATGGCCACCATGACTCGACTTAATTTTAACATAGGACCCTATGGAAAAAATGTTTAAAAGTCTTCTCCTCTGAAACCAGTAAGTCAGTTTAAAGCAAACATGGGATGAATGGTCCTTAGGTGGTCAACTTTCAAAATTATGTCCTGTGACCTCGACCTCCATCCAAGATGGCAACCATCAGCGAACATAGTTTTAACATAGGACCCTATGGGAAATATATTTAAAAATCTTCTTCTCTGAAACCAGTAAGCCAATTTAAAGCAAACATGGCATGGATGGTCCTTAAGTGGTCAATTTTCAAAATTGTGTCCAGTGACCCTGACCTCCATCCAAGATGGCCACCTTCAGCAGACATACTGTAGTTTTAACATAGGACCCTATGGGAAAAAATGTTTTAAAATCTTCTCCTCTGAAACTAGTAAGCCAATATAGCAAACATGTCATCGATGGTCCTTAGGTGGTCAACTTCCAAAATTGTGTTCAGTGATCCCGATCTCGGTTCAAAATGGCCACCGTCAGCAGACATAGTTTTAACATAGGACCCTATGGGAAAATTGTTTAAAAGTCTTCTCTTCTGAAACCAGTCAGCCAATTTAAAGCAAACATGGCATGGATGGTCCTTGGGTAGTATACTTTCAAAATTGTGTCCGGTGACCACGACCTCCATCCAAGATGGCTGCCATGAGCAGACATAATTTTAACATAGAACCCTATGGCAGTATGGGATTTGAATAGTAACTTAGATGTATTCAGCATGCAGACATTCTTAAGAGGACTTATTTATGTCAGGTGAGCGATACAGGCTCACCTGAGCCTCTAGTTTTAGTTAGTTGTCCGAAAGGACAAGTTTAAAAATATGTTAATGTAGAGGCCTGGTCTTGTCAGACATGTAAAACAATGAAAGATGGGAACAAGAAATGGAGAATATTATATGATTTTGATCTTTGACAATGGTACCTTTAAATAGGTAAAGAAGGCTATGATAAAGACCAGAGTTAATTATCTCTAATTGTTCTCTAAACTACTAAATCGTATAGAAATAGGACAACCAGTGTGTTATACAACAAAGGTTTGATGATAACAAAGGGTAAACAGAAGCTATGAATCAATGGACAGACAACGGCCAAACAATGATCTATACACAAAGAAAAAAGTTAAGCACCCCCTGATATATTAAAACATAATAAGTTACACTAAGAATAGATTCTAATATTTATATTGATTATAGTAAGAACAATGTTCCATTAAAAAGATGTGCTCACACTGGTGTGACCATTATGTCTAATATCGACTAGTCATGCATGTGAACCATGCCTCTCATGCATTACTCAAAATTCAGTATGTTCACGCTTCGAATTTGGGTATTTAAGTCCGGTGTTGTAAAAAATTTATTCATTCTCAGTAAGCATGGAACGAAGGCGAATATCAGAAGCACAAAGATGGCTAATAATCTGCATGCATACAACAGGGATGTCCTTCAAAGCTATTGGATGTCAGATGGGCTACCACTATGCTGTAGTCAGCCGACTGGTGAGAAAACACACACGGTCGGATGAGGGTTTGGAGACACAAAAATACAGCCTATACCCCAAGGAACATCCAGCCAACTGTCCCTTATGGTGGAGGCTCAGTAATGGTTTGGGGATGTATCTCTTATGACTGCAAGCTGGATTTAGTCACCATACAAGGCAACCTAACTGGTGATCAGTACATCAGAGACGTCTGGCAACCAGTTGTTGTCCCCCATTTCGACAACCACCCACTAGCTACAAGGCCTGTGTATATGGATGACAATGCCAGGCCTCATCGTTCAAGGGCAGTAACTGCCTACCTCCAAAGTGAAGCCGTGACTTCTGTTCTTTAATTGGACAGCCATGAGCCTGGATTTGAATCCCATAGAGCATATTTGGGACATGTTAGGCCATCGTATACAGGCTCGGGAACCTCCTGTGCAAAACATTTGTCAGTTGAAAGCAGCATTGCATCGGGAATGGCAGCAGCTATCACAACAGGACATCCGACGTCTAACTGGAGGGATGAGACGCAGGGTTGAGGCAGTCATCCAAACACGTGGGGGTTACACCCGGCACTGAACTTTGAACAATAGATGTCGTCAAGTGATTCATAAGTGACGTTTTGAAAGTGAAATAACAATCTTGTCGTGCTTTTTGAACTGTGAAGGTCAATACTTAAAATGGACATGTTTTACTGCAAAAACTGGCCTTGTGATATTGTGATTAAATATTCATTAAATTAACATTTTTCTTGATTTGTTTGGTGGTTTCTTACAGCCAATGTAATGTCCTAACAGGTCACCATTGCATTCTTGAGATTATCTGGTCAGTAATCTTGTGATACTTGTCGTATCATTTGTCATTTCAAAAAAACATGGGGGTGCTTGACTTTTTTCTTTGTGTATGCAAATCTCTACACAGAAAACTAAAGATTGAACAATCTGGAAGGGTAAGCAGTTCCTGCTCCACTAGGGACATCCTTTGTGTTACTTTTAAATGACACAAGCATCATCTGATGTGGACACCAGCATACATAAATAATTACAAATAATATAAATACTAAATAGAACATGAGCCCCTTGCAAATGAAGACGAACCGAACCTACAATTTAGCTTTTTACATTTGAATCTTCTCCTCTGAAACCGCTTGGCCAAATGAACCAAAACTTGGTAGGAAGCAGCTATGGAAGGTCCGCTATAAATATTGCTCATATGTTCTGATCCATTAACAAACATGATCACCATAGGCAATTCTTGTTTCTGGTTGGTCAATTTCTGAAAAAATCTTCTCCTCTGAAACTGCTTGGCCAATTGAACTGAAATGTGGTATGAAGGAGCTATGGAAGGTCCTTTATAAAGGTTGCTCCTATCGTTTCGATCCGTAAACAAATGTGGCCACCATAGACAATTCTTTTTTCTGGTTGGTCAATTTCTAAAAATCTTTTCCTCTGAAACCACTTGGCCAAATAAAGCCAAATTGTACAGGAAGCATCTATGGAAGGTCCTCTATAAGATTTCCTCGATCATTTCATCCCGATTGGACAAAAAACATGGTCGCCATGGCCAATTCTTGTTTCTGATTGGTTGAAATTTTAAAAATCTTCTCCTCTTAAACTAGAAGGCAAATGAATTGTTACTTTGTAGGAATGATATATGGGTGATCCTGTACAAAATTTTATATTTCATGCCGATCATACAACTAATATGGCCGCCATAGGAAGTTCATGTTTGTGATTGGCCAATTCAAAAAAACATTTGGCCAGATTAATTGAAATTAGGAAGCTAGCTATGGAAGGTTCTGTGTAAAGTTTCCTCAAAACAAAATAACAGGTGAGTGACACAGTTTCAGACCACTGAGTTTCTAGTTTTTCTTCAAATTTTCGTATTGTTTTTATATGTTATTCCAAAGTTTTAATAATGGTTTTTGAAGTACACAGAAATGATTTCCTATTGAATCACAGTCTTCACACTAATCCACTTGCTCGAAGCCCAGGACAAGTAAAACTGGATTCGGATATGTGAAAATTATGAATGAATTTGTTTGAATAAATAGAAATGTTTTCTAAATTTATCTTTCGGGCAAGTAGGACAAATATCCTTTCTTGCTGAACCTCAACAATGTAGATATTGAAAAGTTTTGAAGTTTAAAATATGAAAAACTACATAAAAGGGTTCATGTTGACACTTGTTAATTGATGAGTTTAAGCAATATTTACCACATGTTATCTTTATATTATTAATGTGTGTACATGATATTTACCACATGTTATCTTTATATTATTAATGTGTGTACATGATATTTACCACATGTTATCTTTATATTATTAATGTGTGTACATGATATTTACCACATGTTATCTTTATATTATTAATGTGTGTACATGATATTTACCACATGTTATCTTTATATTATTAATGTGTGTACATGATATTTACCACATGTTATCTTTATATTATTAATGTGTGTACATGATATTTACCACATGTTATCTTTATATTATTAATGTGTGTACATGATATTTACCACATGTTATCTTTATATAATTAATGTGTGTACATGATATTTACCACATGTTATCTTTATATTATTAATGTGTGTACATGATATTTCAATAAATATTTCCAGAAGACCATTCAAGTTAAAAAACTTTGTCAGTGATGGTATGTCTTTCTCAAAAGACACATAATATATATTCTTTGCTTCTTTCCAAAGATTTAATCCATTGATTATTTTGTAGATATGTACAAGAACAGTTAGAATTAGATCCTACAGATCCCAATTACTACACATTTGCTAAAATATTTGAAGCTTTTAAGGTAGGTTTTAAATGTACTTGTCAGATACATTTATTTGTATAAAAGAAAATGTATATAGAACTAATGAATTTTCTTAAATCTTGCAAAGAGTTTTATTGTTGGGAATTGAAGAAATCATTACAGATGGTGAGACCCAATGAAAAAATGGGTTGGGATCCAATTTACCTGCTTAATGCTGCTACATGTTTGTATCTGACCCCAACCAGCACCTGGATTTACATCTGTAAATGTTGTTGTCTTTTTGTATATAATGATTTGATATGAAAGGAAACAGAAAAATGACATTGTAGTTTGAGGAAACTTAACAGTTATATAAAACATCTTCTTGCATATTTTTTCTTAGATATCAGAAGTAGAAAAACCAAAAGAAAAAATGGAAGAAAAAAAGGAAGAAACTAAGAAACCAGAGGAAGTGAAAGTGAGAGGAATGTTTGAAGAGGAGGATGATGATGATATGGAAACTGAGGTAATTAAGACTAAAAGAATGAGGCTCATTTGGGGAAATAGGACATAATATAAGTTATCTATGGAGAAGAATGTAGGTAAAAAGGGCTTAGTTTAAGTCAGACGATTTAACACCAGGGCTTACTTTAATTCAGACGATTTAACACCAGGGCTTAGTCTAAGTCAGACGATTTAACACCAGGGCTTAGTTTAAGTCAGACGATTTAACACCAGAGCTTAGTCTAAGTCAGACGATTTAACACCAGGGCTTAGTTTAAGTCAGATGATTTAACACCAGGGCTTAGTCTAAGTCAGATGATTTAACACCAGGGCTTAGTCTAAGTCAGACGATTTAACACCAGGGCTTAGTCTAAGTCAGACGATTTAACACCAGGGCTTAGTCTAAGTCAGACGATTTAACACCAGGGCTTAGTCTAAGTCAGACGATTTAACAACAGGGCTTAGTCTAAGTCAGACGATTTAACACCACGGCTTAGTCTAAGTCAGACGATTTAACACCAGGGCTTAGTTTAAGTCAGATGATTTAACACCAGGGCTTAGTCTAAGTCAGACGATTTAACACCAGGGCTTAATTTAAGTCAGATGATTTAACACCAGGGCTTAGTCTAAGTCAGACGATTTAACACCAGGGCTTAGTTTAAGTCAGACGATTTAACACCAGGGCTTAGTTTAAGTCAGACGATTTAACACCAGGGCTTAGTCTAAGTCAGATGATTTAACACCAGGGCTTAGTCTAAGTCAGATGATTTAACACCAGGGCTTAGTTTAAGTCAGACGATTTAACACCAGGGCTTAGTCTAAGTCAGATGATTTAACACCAGGCTTAGTCTAAGTCAGATGATTTAACACCAGGGCTTAGTTTAAGTCAGACGATTTAACACCAGGGCTTAGTCTAAGTCAGATGATTTAACACCAGGGCTTAGTTTAAGTCAGACGATTTAACACCAGGGCTTAGTTTAAGTCAGATGATTTAACACCAGGGCTTAGTCTAAGTCAGATGATTTAACACCATGGCTTAGTTTAAGTCAGATGATTTAACACCAGGGCTTAGTCTAAGTCAGACGATTTAACACCAGGGCTTAGTTTAAGTCAGACTATTTAACACCAGGGCTTAGTCTAAGTCAGACGATTTAACACCAGGGCTTAGTCTAAGTCAGATGATTTAACACTAGGGCTTAGTCTAAGTCAGACGATTTAACACCAGGGCTTAGTTTAAGTCAGATGATTTAACACCAGGGCTTAGTTTAAGTCAGACGATTTAACACCAGGCCTTAGTTTAAGTCAGATGATTTAACACCAGGGCTTAGTCTAAGTCAGATGATTTAACACCAGGGCTTAGTCTAAGTCAGACGATTTAACACCAGGGCTTAGTTTAAGTCAGATGATTTAACACCAGGGCTTAGTTTAAGTCAGACGATTTAACACCAGGGCTTAGTTTAAGTCAGATGATTTAACACCAGGGATTAGTTTAAGTCAGATGATTTAACACCAGGGCTTAGTTTAAGTCAGATGATTTAACACCAGGGCTTAGTTTAAGTCAGATGATTTAATACCAGGGCTTAGTTTAAGTCAGATGATTTAACACCAGGGCTTAGTTTAAGTCAGATGATTTAACACCAGGGCTTAGTCTAAGTCAGACGATTTAACACCAGGGCTTAGTTTAAGTCAGATGATTTAACACCAGGGCTTAGTCTAAGTCAGATGATTTAACACCAGGGCTTAGTTTAAGTCAGATGATTTAACACCAGGGCTTAGTTTAAGTCAGATGATTTAACACCAGGGCTTAGTCTAAGTCAGATGATTTAACACCAGGGCTTAGTTTAAGTCAGATGATTTAACACCAGGGCTTAGTTTAAGTCAGATGATTTAACACCAGGGCTTAGTCTAAGTCAGACGATTTAACACCAGGGCTTAGTCTAAGTCAGATGATTTAACACCAGGGCTTAGTCTAAGTCAGACGATTTAACACCAGGGCTTAGTTTAAGTCAGATGATTTAACACCAGGGCTTAGTTTAAGTCAGACGATTTAACACCAGGGCTTAGTTTAAGTCAGATGATTTAACACCCGGGCTTAGTCTAAGTCAGATGATTTAACACCAGGGCTTAGTCTAAGTCAGACGATTTAACACCAGGGCTTAGTTTAAGTCAGATGATTTAACACCAGGGCTTAGTCTAAGTCAGATGATTTAACACCAGGGCTTAGTTTAAGTCAGATGATTTAACACCAGGGCTTAGTTTAAATCAGATGATTTAACACCAGGGCTTAGTCTAAGTCAGATGATTTAACACCAGGGCTTAGTTTAAGTCAGATGATTTAACACCAGGGCTTAGTTTAAGTCAGATGATTTAACACCAGGGCTTAGTTTAAGTCAGATGATTTAACACCCGGGCTTAGTCTAAGTCAGATGATTTAACACCAGGGCTTAGTCTAAGTCAGACGATTTAACACCAGGGCTTAGTTTAAGTCAGATGATTTAACACCAGGGCTTAGTTTAAGTCAGACGATTTAACACCAGGGCTTAGTCTAAGTCAGATGATTTAACACCAGGGCTTAGTCTAAGTCAGATGATATAACACCAGGGCTTTGTCTAAGTCAGATGATATAACACCAGGGCTTAGTCTAAGTCAGATGATTTAACACCAGGGCTTAGTCTAAGTCAGACGATTTAACACCAGGGCTTAGTTTAAGTCAGATGATTTAACACCAGGGCTTAGTCTAAGTCAGACGATTTAACACCAGGGCTTAGTTTAAGTCAGATGATTTAACACCAGGGCTTAGTTTAAGTCAGATGATTTAACACCAGGGCTTAGTCTAAGTCAGATGATTTAACACCAGGGCTTAGTTTAAGTCAGATGATTTAACACCAGGGCTTAGTTTAAATCAGATGATTTAACACCAGGGCTTAGTCTAAGTCAGATGATTTAACACCAGGGCTTAGTTTAAGTCAGATGATTTAACACCAGGGCTTAGTTTAAGTCAGATGATTTAACACCAGGGCTTAGTCTAAGTCAGATGATTTAACACCAGGGCTTAGTCTAAGTCAGATGATTTAACACCAGGGCTTAGTCTAAGTCAGACGATTTAACACCAGGGCTTAGTCTAAGTCAGACGATTTAACACCAGGGCTTAGTCTAAGTCAGACGATTTAACACCAGGGCTTAGTCTAAGTCAGACGATTTAACAACAGGGCTTAGTCTAAGTCAGACGATTTAACACCACGGCTTAGTCTAAGTCAGACGATTTAACACCAGGGCTTAGTTTAAGTCAGATGATTTAACACCAGGGCTTAGTCTAAGTCAGACGATTTAACACCAGGGCTTAATTTAAGTCAGATGATTTAACACCAGGGCTTAGTCTAAGTCAGACGATTTAACACCAGGGCTTAGTTTAAGTCAGACGATTTAACACCAGGGCTTAGTTTAAGTCAGACGATTTAACACCAGGGCTTAGTCTAAGTCAGATGATTTAACACCAGGGCTTAGTCTAAGTCAGATGATTTAACACCAGGGCTTAGTTTAAGTCAGACGATTTAACACCAGGGCTTAGTCTAAGTCAGATGATTTAACACCAGGCTTAGTCTAAGTCAGATGATTTAACACCAGGGCTTAGTTTAAGTCAGACGATTTAACACCAGGGCTTAGTCTAAGTCAGATGATTTAACACCAGGGCTTAGTTTAAGTCAGACGATTTAACACCAGGGCTTAGTTTAAGTCAGATGATTTAACACCAGGGCTTAGTCTAAGTCAGATGATTTAACACCATGGCTTAGTTTAAGTCAGATGATTTAACACCAGGGCTTAGTCTAAGTCAGACGATTTAACACCAGGGCTTAGTTTAAGTCAAATGATTTAACACCAGGGCTTAGTTTAAGTCAGATGATTTAACACCAGGGCTTAGTTTAAGTCAGATGATTTAACACCAGGGCTTAGTCTAAGTCAGATGATTTAACACCAGGGCTTAGTTTAAGTCAGATGATTTAACACCAGGGCTTAGTCTAAGTCAGACGATTTAACACCAGGGCTTAGTTTAAGTCAGATGATTTAACACCAGGGCTTAGTTTAAGTCAGATGATTTAACACCAGGGCTTAGTTTAAGTCAGATGATTTAACACCAGGGCTTAGTTTAAGTCAGATGATTTAACACCAGGGCATAGTCTAAGTCAGATGATTTAACACCAGGGCTTAGTTTAAGTCAGATGATTTAACACCAGGGCTTAGTTTAAGTCAGATGATTTAACACCAGGGCTTAGTTTAAGTCAGACGATTTAACACCAAGGCTTAGTTTAAGTCAGATGATTTAACACCAGGGCTTAGTCTAAGTCAGACGATTTAACACCAGGGCTTAGTTTAAGTCAGATGATTTAACACCAGGGCTTAGTCTAAGTCAGATGATTAAACACCATGGCTTAGTTTAAGTCAAACGATTTAACACCAGGGCTTAGTTTAAGTCAGACGATTTAACACCAGGGCTTAGTCTAAGTCAGATGATTTAACACCAGGGCTTAGTTTAAGTCAGATGATTTAACACCAGGGCTTAGTTTAAGTCAGACGATTTAACACCAGGGCTTAGTTTAAGTCAGACGATTTAACACCAGGGCTTAGTTTAAGTCAGACGATTTAACACCAGAGCTTAGTCTAAGTCAGACGATTTAACACCAGGGCTTAGTCTAAGTCAGACGATTTAACACCAGGGCTTAGTCTAAGTCAGATGATTTAACACCAGGGCTTAGTCTAAGTCAGATGATTTAACACCAGGGCTTAGTTTAAGTCAGACGATTTAACACCAGGGCTTAGTCTAAGTCAGACGATTTAACACCAGGGCTTAGTCTAAGTCAGATTATTTAACACCAGGGCTTAGTCTAAGTCAGATGATTTAACACCAGGGCTTAGTCTAAGTCAGACGATTTAACACCAGGGCTTAGTCTAAGTCAGATGATTTAACACCAGGACTTAGTTTAAGTAAGATGATTTAACACCAGGGCTTAGTCTAAGTCAGACGATTTAACACCAGGGCTTAGTCTAAGTCAGATGATTTAACACCAGGGCTTAGTCTAAGTCAGACGATTTAACACCAGAGCTTAGTTTAAGTCAGATGATTTAACACCAGGGCTTAGTTTAAGTCAGATGATTTAACACCAGGGCTTAGTCTAAGTCAGATGATTTAACACCACGGCTTACTCTAAGTCAGACGATTTAACACCAGGGCTTAGTTTAAGTCAGATGATTTAACACCAGGGCTTAGTTTAAGTCAGATGATTTAACACCAGGGCTTAGTCTAAGTCAGACGATTTAACACCAGGGCTTAGTCTAAGTCAGATGATTTAACACCAGGGCTTAGTCTAAGTCAGACGATTTAACACCAGGGCTTAGTTTAAGTCAGATGATTTAACACCAGGGCTTAGTTTAAGTCAGACGATTTAACACCAGGGCTTAGTTTAAGTCAGATGATTTAACACCCGGGCTTAGTCTAAGTCAGATGATTTAACACCAGGGCTTAGTCTAAGTCAGACGATTTAACACCAGGGCTTAGTTTAAGTCAGATGATTTAACACCAGGGCTTAGTCTAAGTCAGATGATTTAACACCAGGGCTTAGTTTAAGTCAGATGATTTAACACCAGGGCTTAGTTTAAATCAGATGATTTAACACCAGGGCTTAGTCTAAGTCAGATGATTTAACACCAGGGCTTAGTTTAAGTCAGATGATTTAACACCAGGGCTTAGTTTAAGTCAGATGATTTAACACCAGGGCTTAGTCTAAGTCAGATGATTTAACATCAGGGCTTAGTCTAAGACAGATGATTTAACACCAGGGCTTAGTCTAAGTCAGACGATTTAACACCAGGGCTTAGTTTAAGTCAGATGATTTAACACCAGGGCTTAGTTTAAGTCAGACGATTTAACACCAGGGCTTAGTTTAAGTCAGATGATTTAACACCCGGGCTTAGTCTAAGTCAGATGATTTAACACCAGGGCTTAGTCTAAGTCAGACGATTTAACACCAGGGCTTAGTTTAAGTCAGATGATTTAACACCAGGGCTTAGTTTAAGTCAGACGATTTAACACCAGGGCTTAGTCTAAGTCAGATGATTTAACACCAGGGCTTAGTCTAAGTCAGATGATATAACACCAGGGCTTAGTCTAAGTCAGATGATTTAACACCAGGGCTTAGTCTAAGTCAGACGATTTAACACCAGGGCTTAGTTTAAGTCAGATGATTTAACACCAGGGCTTAGTCTAAGTCAGACGATTTAACACCAGGGCTTAGTTTAAGTCAGATGATTTAACACCAGGGCTTAGTTTAAGTCAGATGATTTAACACCAGGGCTTAGTTTAAGTCAGATGATTTAACACCAGGGCTTAGTCTAAGTCAGATGATTTAACACCAGGGCTTAGTCTAAGTCAGAAGATTTAACACCAGGGCTTAGTCTAAGTCAGACAATTTAACACCAGGGCTTAGTCTAAGTCAGACAATTTAACACAAGGGCATAGTTTAAGTCAGACGATTTAACAACAGGGCTTAGTTTAAGTCAGACGATTTAACACCAGGGCTTAGTTTAAGTCAGATGATTTAACACCAGGGCTTAGTTTAAGTCAGATGATTTAACACCAGGGCTTAGTCTAAGTCAGACGATTTAACACCAGGGCTTAGTTTAAGTCAAATGATTTAACACCAGGGCTTAGTTTAAGTCAGATGATTTAACACCAGGACTTAGTTTAAGTCAGATCATTTAACACCAGGGCTTAGTCTAAGTCAGATGATTTAACACCAGGGCTTAGTTTAAGTCAGATGATTTAACACCAGGGCTTAGTCTAAGTCAGACGATTTAACACCAGGGCTTAGTTTAAGTCAGATGATTTAACACCAGGGCTTAGTTTAAGTCAGATGATTTAACACCAGGGCTTAGTTTAAGTCAGATGATTTAACACCAGGGCTTAGTTTAAGTCAGATGATTTAACACCAGGGCATAGTCTAAGTCAGATGATTTAACACCAGGGCTTAGTTTAAGTCAGATGATTTAACACCAGGGCTTAGTTTAAGTCAGATGATTTAACACCAGGGCTTAGTTTAAGTCAGACGATTTAACACCAAGGCTTAGTTTAAGTCAGATGATTTAACACCAGGGCTTAGTCTAAGTCAGACGATTTAACACCAGGGCTTAGTTTAAGTCAGATGATTTAACACCAGGGCTTAGTCTAAGTCAGATGATTAAACACCAGGGCTTAGTTTAAGTCAAACAATTTAACACCAGGGCTTAGTTTAAGTCAGACGATTTAACACCAGGGCTTAGTCTAAGTCAGATGATTTAACACCAGGGCTTAGTTTAAGTCAGACGATTTAACACCAGGGCTTAGTTTAAGTCAGACGATTTAACACCAGGGCTTAGTTTAAGTCAGACGATTTAACACCAGGGCTTAGTTTAAGTCAGACGATTTAACACCAGAGCTTAGTCTAAGTCAGACGATTTAACACCAGGGCTTAGTCTAAGTCAGACGATTTAACACCAGGGCTTAGTCTAAGTCAGATGATTTAACACCAGGGCTTAGTCTAAGTCAGATGATTTAACACCAGGGCTTAGTTTAAGTCAGACGATTTAACACCAGGGCTTAGTCTAAGTCAGACGATTTAACACCAGGGCTTAGTCTAAGTCAGATTATTTAACACCAGGGCTTAGTCTAAGTCAGATGATTTAACACCAGGGCTTAGTCTAAGTCAGATGATTTAACACCAGGGCTTAGTCTAAGTCAGACGATTTAACACCAGGGCTTAGTCTAAGTCAGATGATTTAACACCAGGACTTAGTTTAAGTAAGACGATTTAACACCAGTGCTTAGTTTAAGTCAGATGATTTAACACCAGGGCTTAGTTTAAATCAGACGATTTAACACCAGGGCTTAGTTTAAGTCAGATGATTTAACACCAGGGCTTAGTCTAAGTCAGATGATTTAACACCACAGCTTACTCTAAGTCAGACGATTTAACACCAGGGCTTAGTTTAAGTCAGATGATTTAACACCAGGGCTTAGTTTAAGTCAGATGATTTAACACCAGGGCTTAGTCTAAGTCAGACGATTTAACACCAGGGCTTAGTCTAAGTCAGATGATTTAACACCAGGGCTTAGTTTAAGTCAGACGATTTAACACCAGGGCTTAGTCTAAGTCAGACGATTTAACACCAGGGCTTAGTTTAAGACAGACGATTTAACACCAGGGCTTAGTTTAAGTCAGATGATTTAACACCAGGGCTTAATCTAAGTCAGACGATTTAACACCAGGGCTTAGTCTAAGTCAGACGATTTAACACCAGGGCTTAGTTTAAGTCAGATGATTTAACACCAGGGCTTAGTCTAAGTCAGACGATTTAACACCAGGGCTTAGTCTAAGTCAGATGATTTAACACCAGATCTTAGTTTAAGTCAGATGATTTAACACCAGGGCTTAGTCTAAGTCAGACGATTTAACACCAGGGCTTAGTCTAAGTCAGATGATTTAACACCAGGGCTTAGTTTAAGTCAGATGATTTAACACCAGGGCTTAGTTTAAGTCAGACGATTTAACACCAGGGCTTAGTTTAAGTCAGATGATTTAACACCAGGGCTTAGTCTAAGTCAGATGATTTAACACCAGGGCTTAGTCTAAGTCAGACGATTTAACACCAGGGCTTAGTTTAAGTCAGATGATTTAACACCAGGGCTTAGTTTAAGTCAGATGATTTAACACCAGGGCTTAGTCTAAGTCAGACGATTTAACACCAGGGCTTAGTCTAAATCAGATGATTTAACACCAGGGCTTAGTTTAAGTCAGACGATTTAACACCAGGGCTTAGTCTAAGTCAGACGATTTAACACCAGGGCTTAGTTTAAGACAGACGATTTAACACCAGGGCTTAGTTTAAGTCAGATGATTTAACACCAGGGCTTAATCTAAGTCAGACGATTTAACACCAGGGCTTAGTCTAAGTCAGATGATTTAACACCAGGACTTAGTTTAAGTAAGACGATTTAACACCAGTGCTTAGTTTAAGTCAGATGATTTAACACCAGGGCTTAGTTTAAATCAGACGATTTAACACCAGGGCTTAGTTTAAGTCAGATGATTTAACACCAGGGCTTAGTCTAAGTCAGATGATTTAACACCACAGCTTACTCTAAGTCAGACGATTTAACACCAGGGCTTAGTTTAAGTCAGATGATTTAACACCAGGGCTTAGTTTAAGTCAGATGATTTAACACCAGGGCTTAGTCTAAGTCAGACGATTTAACACCAGGGCTTAGTCTAAGTCAGATGATTTAACACCAGGGCTTAGTCTAAGTCAGACGATTTAACACCAGGGCTTAGTTTAAGTCAGATGATTTAACACCAGGGCTTAGTTTAAGTCAGACGATTTAACACCAGGGCTTAGTTTAAGTCAGATGATTTAACACCCGGGCTTAGTCTAAGTCAGATGATTTAACACCAGGGCTTAGTCTAAGTCAGACGATTTAACACCAGGGCTTAGTTTAAGTCAGATGATTTAACACCAGGGCTTAGTCTAAGTCAGATGATTTAACACCAGGGCTTAGTTTAAGTCAGATGATTTAACACCAGGGCTTAGTTTAAATCAGATGATTTAACACCAGGGCTTAGTCTAAGTCAGATGATTTAACACCAGGGCTTAGTTTAAGTCAGATGATTTAACACCAGGGCTTAGTTTAAGTCAGATGATTTAACACCAGGGCTTAGTCTAAGTCAGATGATTTAACATCAGGGCTTAGTCTAAGTCAGATGATTTAACACCAGGGCTTAGTCTAAGTCAGACGATTTAACACCAGGGCTTAGTTTAAGTCAGATGATTTATCACCAGGGCTTAGTTTAAGTCAGACGATTTAACACCAGGGCTTAGTTTAAGTCAGATGATTTAACACCCGGGCTTAGTCTAAGTCAGATGATTTAACACCAGGGCTTAGTCTAAGTCAGACGATTTAACACCAGGGCTTAGTTTAAGTCAGATGATTTAACACCAGGGCTTAGTTTAAGTCAGACGATTTAACACCAGGGCTTAGTCTAAGTCAGATGATTTAACACCAGGGCTTAGTCTAAGTCAGATGATATAACACCAGGGCTTAGTCTAAGTCAGATGATTTAACACCAGGGCTTAGTCTAAGTCAGACGATTTAACACCAGGGCTTAGTTTAAGTCAGATGATTTAACACCAGGGCTTAGTCTAAGTCAGACGATTTAACACCAGGGCTTAGTTTAAGTCAGATGATTTAACACCAGGGCTTAGTTTAAGTCAGATGATTTAACACCAGGGCTTAGTTTAAGTCAGATGATTTAACACCAGGGCTTAGTCTAAGTCAGATGATTTAACACCAGGGCTTAGTCTAAGTCAGAAGATTTAACACCAGGGCTTAGTCTAAGTCAGACAATTTAACACCAGGGCTTAGTCTAAGTCAGACAATTTAACACAAGGGCATAGTTTAAGTCAGACGATTTAACAACAGGGCTTAGTTTAAGTCAGACGATTTAACACCAGGGCTTAGTTTAAGTCAGATGATTTAACACCAGGGCTTAGTTTAAGTCAGATGATTTAACACCAGGGCTTAGTCTAAGTCAGACGATTTAACACCAGGGCTTAGTTTAAGTCAAATGATTTAACACCAGGGCTTAGTTTAAGTCAGATGATTTAACACCAGGACTTAGTTTAAGTCAGATGATTTAACACCAGGGCTTAGTCTAAGTCAGATGATTTAACACCAGGGCTTAGTTTAAGTCAGATGATTTAACACCAGGGCTTAGTCTAAGTCAGACGATTTAACACCAGGGCTTAGTTTAAGTCAGATGATTTAACACCAGGGCTTAGTTTAAGTCAGATGATTTAACACCAGGGCTTAGTTTAAGTCAGATGATTTAACACCAGGGCTTAGTTTAAGTCAGATGATTTAACACCAGGGCATAGTCTAAGTCAGATGATTTAACACCAGGGCTTAGTTTAAGTCAGATGATTTAACACCAGGGCTTAGTTTAAGTCAGATGATTTAACACCAGGGCTTAGTTTAAGTCAGACGATTTAACACCAAGGCTTAGTTTAAGTCAGATGATTTAACACCAGGGCTTAGTCTAAGTCAGACGATTTAACACCAGGGCTTAGTTTAAGTCAGATGATTTAACACCAGGGCTTAGTCTAAGTCAGATGATTAAACACCAGGGCTTAGTTTAAGTCAAACAATTTAACACCAGGGCTTAGTTTAAGTCAGACGATTTAACACCAGGGCTTAGTCTAAGTCAGATGATTTAACACCAGGGCTTAGTTTAAGTCAGACGATTTAACACCAGGGCTTAGTTTAAGTCAGACGATTTAACACCAGGGCTTAGTTTAAGTCAGACGATTTAACACCAGGGCTTAGTTTAAGTCAGACGATTTAACACCAGAGCTTAGTCTAAGTCAGACGATTTAACACCAGGGCTTAGTCTAAGTCAGACGATTTAACACCAGGGCTTAGTCTAAGTCAGATGATTTAACACCAGGGCTTAGTCTAAGTCAGATGATTTAACACCAGGGCTTAGTTTAAGTCAGACGATTTAACACCAGGGCTTAGTCTAAGTCAGACGATTTAACACCAGGGCTTAGTCTAAGTCAGATTATTTAACACCAGGGCTTAGTCTAAGTCAGATGATTTAACACCAGGGCTTAGTCTAAGTCAGATGATTTAACACCAGGGCTTAGTCTAAGTCAGACGATTTAACACCAGGGCTTAGTCTAAGTCAGATGATTTAACACCAGGACTTAGTTTAAGTAAGACGATTTAACACCAGTGCTTAGTTTAAGTCAGATGATTTAACACCAGGGCTTAGTTTAAATCAGACGATTTAACACCAGGGCTTAGTTTAAGTCAGATGATTTAACACCAGGGCTTAGTCTAAGTCAGATGATTTAACACCACAGCTTACTCTAAGTCAGACGATTTAACACCAGGGCTTAGTTTAAGTCAGATGATTTAACACCAGGGCTTAGTTTAAGTCAGATGATTTAACACCAGGGCTTAGTCTAAGTCAGACGATTTAACACCAGGGCTTAGTCTAAGTCAGATGATTTAACACCAGGGCTTAGTTTAAGTCAGACGATTTAACACCAGGGCTTAGTCTAAGTCAGACGATTTAACACCAGGGCTTAGTTTAAGACAGACGATTTAACACCAGGGCTTAGTTTAAGTCAGATGATTTAACACCAGGGCTTAATCTAAGTCAGACGATTTAACACCAGGGCTTAGTCTAAGTCAGACGATTTAACACCAGGGCTTAGTTTAAGTCAGATGATTTAACACCAGGGCTTAGTCTAAGTCAGACGATTTAACACCAGGGCTTAGTCTAAGTCAGATGATTTAACACCAGATCTTAGTTTAAGTCAGATGATTTAACACCAGGGCTTAGTCTAAGTCAGACGATTTAACACCAGGGCTTAGTCTAAGTCAGATGATTTAACACCAGGGCTTAGTTTAAGTCAGATGATTTAACACCAGGGCTTAGTTTAAGTCAGACGATTTAACACCAGGGCTTAGTTTAAGTCAGATGATTTAACACCAGGGCTTAGTCTAAGTCAGATGATTTAACACCAGGGCTTAGTCTAAGTCAGACGATTTAACACCAGGGCTTAGTTTAAGTCAGATGATTTAACACCAGGGCTTAGTTTAAGTCAGATGATTTAACACCAGGGCTTAGTCTAAGTCAGACGATTTAACACCAGGGCTTAGTCTAAATCAGATGATTTAACACCAGGGCTTAGTTTAAGTCAGACGATTTAACACCAGGGCTTAGTCTAAGTCAGACGATTTAACACCAGGGCTTAGTTTAAGACAGACGATTTAACACCAGGGCTTAGTTTAAGTCAGATGATTTAACACCAGGGCTTAATCTAAGTCAGACGATTTAACATCAAGGCTTAGTCTAAGTCAGACGATTTAACACCAGGGCTTAGTTTAAGTCAGATGATTTAACACCAGGGCTTAGTCTAAGTCAGACGATTTAACACCAGGGCTTAGTCTAAGTCACATGATTTAACACCAGATCTTAGTTTAAGTCAGACGATTTAACACCAGGGCTTAGTTTAAGTCAGATGATTTAACACCAGGGCTTAGTTTAAGTCAGATGATTTAACACCAGGGCATAGTCTAAGTCAGATGATTTAACACCAGGGCTTAGTTTAAGTCAGATGATTTAACACCAGGGCTTAGTTTAAGTCAGATGATTTAACACCAGGGCTTAGTCTAAGTCAGATGATTTAACACCAGGGCTTAGTCTAAGTCAGAAGATTTAACACCAGGGCTTAGTCTAAGTCAGACAATTTAACACCAGGGCTTAGTCTAAGTCAGACAATTTAACACAAGGGCATAGTTTAAGTCAGACGATTTAACAACAGGGCTTAGTTTAAGTCAGACGATTTAACACCAGGGCTTAGTTTAAGTCAGATGATTTAACACCAGGGCTTAGTTTAAGTCAGATGATTTAACACCAGGGCTTAGTCTAAGTCAGACGATTTAACACCAGGGCTTAGTTTAAGTCAAATGATTTAACACCAGGGCTTAGTTTAAGTCAGATGATTTAACACCAGGACTTAGTTTAAGTCAGATGATTTAACACCAGGGCTTAGTCTAAGTCAGATGATTTAACACCAGGGCTTAGTTTAAGTCAGATGATTTAACACCAGGGCTTAGTCTAAGTCAGACGATTTAACACCAGGGCTTAGTTTAAGTCAGATGATTTAACACCAGGGCTTAGTTTAAGTCAGATGATTTAACACCAGGGCTTAGTTTAAGTCAGATGATTTAACACCAGGGCTTAGTTTAAGTCAGATGATTTAACACCAGGGCATAGTCTAAGTCAGATGATTTAACACCAGGGCTTAGTTTAAGTCAGATGATTTAACACCAGGGCTTAGTTTAAGTCAGATGATTTAACACCAGGGCTTAGTTTAAGTCAGACGATTTAACACCAAGGCTTAGTTTAAGTCAGATGATTTAACACCAGGGCTTAGTCTAAGTCAGACGATTTAACACCAGGGCTTAGTTTAAGTCAGATGATTTAACACCAGGGCTTAGTCTAAGTCAGATGATTAAACACCAGGGCTTAGTTTAAGTCAAACAATTTAACACCAGGGCTTAGTTTAAGTCAGACGATTTAACACCAGGGCTTAGTCTAAGTCAGATGATTTAACACCAGGGCTTAGTTTAAGTCAGACGATTTAACACCAGGGCTTAGTTTAAGTCAGACGATTTAACACCAGGGCTTAGTTTAAGTCAGACGATTTAACACCAGGGCTTAGTTTAAGTCAGACGATTTAACACCAGAGCTTAGTCTAAGTCAGACGATTTAACACCAGGGCTTAGTCTAAGTCAGACGATTTAACACCAGGGCTTAGTCTAAGTCAGATGATTTAACACCAGGGCTTAGTCTAAGTCAGATGATTTAACACCAGGGCTTAGTTTAAGTCAGACGATTTAACACCAGGGCTTAGTCTAAGTCAGACGATTTAACACCAGGGCTTAGTCTAAGTCAGATTATTTAACACCAGGGCTTAGTCTAAGTCAGATGATTTAACACCAGGGCTTAGTCTAAGTCAGATGATTTAACACCAGGGCTTAGTCTAAGTCAGACGATTTAACACCAGGGCTTAGTCTAAGTCAGATGATTTAACACCAGGACTTAGTTTAAGTAAGACGATTTAACACCAGTGCTTAGTTTAAGTCAGATGATTTAACACCAGGGCTTAGTTTAAATCAGACGATTTAACACCAGGGCTTAGTTTAAGTCAGATGATTTAACACCAGGGCTTAGTCTAAGTCAGATGATTTAACACCACAGCTTACTCTAAGTCAGACGATTTAACACCAGGGCTTAGTTTAAGTCAGATGATTTAACACCAGGGCTTAGTTTAAGTCAGATGATTTAACACCAGGGCTTAGTCTAAGTCAGACGATTTAACACCAGGGCTTAGTCTAAGTCAGATGATTTAACACCAGGGCTTAGTTTAAGTCAGACGATTTAACACCAGGGCTTAGTCTAAGTCAGACGATTTAACACCAGGGCTTAGTTTAAGACAGACGATTTAACACCAGGGCTTAGTTTAAGTCAGATGATTTAACACCAGGGCTTAATCTAAGTCAGACGATTTAACACCAGGGCTTAGTCTAAGTCAGACGATTTAACACCAGGGCTTAGTTTAAGTCAGATGATTTAACACCAGGGCTTAGTCTAAGTCAGACGATTTAACACCAGGGCTTAGTCTAAGTCAGATGATTTAACACCAGATCTTAGTTTAAGTCAGATGATTTAACACCAGGGCTTAGTCTAAGTCAGACGATTTAACACCAGGGCTTAGTCTAAGTCAGATGATTTAACACCAGGGCTTAGTTTAAGTCAGATGATTTAACACCAGGGCTTAGTTTAAGTCAGACGATTTAACACCAGGGCTTAGTTTAAGTCAGATGATTTAACACCAGGGCTTAGTCTAAGTCAGATGATTTAACACCAGGGCTTAGTCTAAGTCAGACGATTTAACACCAGGGCTTAGTTTAAGTCAGATGATTTAACACCAGGGCTTAGTTTAAGTCAGATGATTTAACACCAGGGCTTAGTCTAAGTCAGACGATTTAACACCAGGGCTTAGTCTAAATCAGATGATTTAACACCAGGGCTTAGTTTAAGTCAGACGATTTAACACCAGGGCTTAGTCTAAGTCAGACGATTTAACACCAGGGCTTAGTTTAAGACAGACGATTTAACACCAGGGCTTAGTTTAAGTCAGATGATTTAACACCAGGGCTTAATCTAAGTCAGACGATTTAACATCAAGGCTTAGTCTAAGTCAGACGATTTAACACCAGGGCTTAGTTTAAGTCAGATGATTTAACACCAGGGCTTAGTCTAAGTCAGACGATTTAACACCAGGGCTTAGTCTAAGTCACATGATTTAACACCAGATCTTAGTTTAAGTCAGACGATTTAACACCAGGGCTTAGTTTAAGTCAGATGATTTAACACCAGGGCTTAGTTTAAGTCAGATGATTTAACACCAGGGCATAGTCTAAGTCAGATGATTTAACACCAGGGCTTAGTTTAAGTCAGATGATTTAACACCAGGGCTTAGTTTAAGTCAGATGATTTAACACCAGGGCTTAGTTTAAGTCAGACGATTTAACACCAAGGCTTAGTTTAAGTCAGATGATTTAACACCAGGGCTTAGTCTAAGTCAGACGATTTAACACCAGGGCTTAGTTTAAGTCAGATGATTTAACACCAGGGCTTAGTCTAAGTCAGATGATTAAACACCAGGGCTTAGTTTAAGTCAAACAATTTAACACCAGGGCTTAGTTTAAGTCAGACGATTTAACACCAGGGCTTAGTCTAAGTCAGATGATTTAACACCAGGGCTTAGTTTAAGTCAGACGATTTAACACCAGGGCTTAGTTTAAGTCAGACGATTTAACACCAGGGCTTAGTTTAAGTCAGACGATTTAACACCAGGGCTTAGTTTAAGTCAGACGATTTAACACCAGAGCTTAGTCTAAGTCAGACGATTTAACACCAGGGCTTAGTCTAAGTCAGACGATTTAACACCAGGGCTTAGTCTAAGTCAGATGATTTAACACCAGGGCTTAGTCTAAGTCAGATGATTTAACACCAGGGCTTAGTTTAAGTCAGACGATTTAACACCAGGGCTTAGTCTAAGTCAGACGATTTAACACCAGGGCTTAGTCTAAGTCAGATTATTTAACACCAGGGCTTAGTCTAAGTCAGATGATTTAACACCAGGGCTTAGTCTAAGTCAGATGATTTAACACCAGGGCTTAGTCTAAGTCAGACGATTTAACACCAGGGCTTAGTCTAAGTCAGATGATTTAACACCAGGACTTAGTTTAAGTAAGACGATTTAACACCAGTGCTTAGTTTAAGTCAGATGATTTAACACCAGGGCTTAGTTTAAATCAGACGATTTAACACCAGGGCTTAGTTTAAGTCAGATGATTTAACACCAGGGCTTAGTCTAAGTCAGATGATTTAACACCACAGCTTACTCTAAGTCAGACGATTTAACACCAGGGCTTAGTTTAAGTCAGATGATTTAACACCAGGGCTTAGTTTAAGTCAGATGATTTAACACCAGGGCTTAGTCTAAGTCAGACGATTTAACACCAGGGCTTAGTCTAAGTCAGATGATTTAACACCAGGGCTTAGTTTAAGTCAGACGATTTAACACCAGGGCTTAGTCTAAGTCAGACGATTTAACACCAGGGCTTAGTTTAAGACAGACGATTTAACACCAGGGCTTAGTTTAAGTCAGATGATTTAACACCAGGGCTTAATCTAAGTCAGACGATTTAACACCAGGGCTTAGTCTAAGTCAGACGATTTAACACCAGGGCTTAGTTTAAGTCAGATGATTTAACACCAGGGCTTAGTCTAAGTCAGACGATTTAACACCAGGGCTTAGTCTAAGTCAGATGATTTAACACCAGATCTTAGTTTAAGTCAGATGATTTAACACCAGGGCTTAGTCTAAGTCAGACGATTTAACACCAGGGCTTAGTCTAAGTCAGATGATTTAACACCAGGGCTTAGTTTAAGTCAGATGATTTAACACCAGGGCTTAGTTTAAGTCAGACGATTTAACACCAGGGCTTAGTTTAAGTCAGATGATTTAACACCAGGGCTTAGTCTAAGTCAGATGATTTAACACCAGG
Organism: Bathymodiolus brooksi; assembly: GCA_963680875.1. Classification (NCBI taxonomy): domain Eukaryota; kingdom Metazoa; phylum Mollusca; class Bivalvia; order Mytilida; family Modiolidae; genus Bathymodiolus; species Bathymodiolus brooksi. The sequence goes on from OY804576.1 coordinate 160,780,449, forward strand.
GCTTAGTCTAAGTCAGACGATTTAACACCAGGGCTTAGTTTAAGTCAGATGATTTAACACCAGGGCTTAGTTTAAGTCAGATGATTTAACACCAGGGCTTAGTCTAAGTCAGACGATTTAACACCAGGGCTTAGTCTAAATCAGATGATTTAACACCAGGGCTTAGTTTAAGTCAGACGATTTAACACCAGGGCTTAGTCTAAGTCAGACGATTTAACACCAGGGCTTAGTTTAAGACAGACGATTTAACACCAGGGCTTAGTTTAAGTCAGATGATTTAACACCAGGGCTTAATCTAAGTCAGACGATTTAACATCAAGGCTTAGTCTAAGTCAGACGATTTAACACCAGGGCTTAGTTTAAGTCAGATGATTTAACACCAGGGCTTAGTCTAAGTCAGACGATTTAACACCAGGGCTTAGTCTAAGTCACATGATTTAACACCAGATCTTAGTTTAAGTCAGATGATTTAACACCAGGGCTTAGTCTAAGTCAGACGATTTAACACCAGGGCTTAGTTTAAGTCAGACGATTTAACACCAGGGCTTAGTCTAAGTCAGATGATTTAACACCAGGGCTTAGTCTAAGTCAGACGATTTAGAAAGTCAATTAAAGCAATATAGAAAGTTAAATAAGGATGCTTGAATAATGAGCATCCATGAGGAATTTGAGTTTCAGGGCTTTCAATATTTTTCAAGTGTACCAGTACTTCACTATTTACAGGCAGTACATTTTTATTAAAATTTGATCAGTATTCATGATTATCTTATACAATACTCTTTAAAATGAGGAGGTACCAAAGACCATTTTAGGTCAGTAAAAGTACCTGGTACCACCCCTTATTGAAAGGCCTGGTAACACTGTGAAGCTCCCCCTCTAGTTGTGTATTAAGCTTATTTATATAGATTTCAGTCATGTCATTATTGTGTAATTAATTTTGTCTACGTTTATTTTGTTCATATCATTGTCCACTTTTACTTGCCACTTTTTCAAGTTTTCTCTGTCAAGGTAGTAGAATATATGAAAATTTTACTTTCTGTCCCTAAATATACGAATAATGATAGCACATTTACTATAAAAATATTACAGGTTCCTCAGTTTAAAACAATTAATTCTCCCCAATAGATATGTTTATGGTTAAGCTTTGTAGATAAAGATCAGCATCATTTATTTTCTATGATAATATTTCCTGATATTTATAATATCCAGTCATTTTTATATCCTCAAATTCAGCTTGTAGTCTTTGATATAATTTTGTCTAATGGATGTTTCATAGGAGAGTAAAAAAGATGATCAACCAAAGTTATCAAAGAAAAAGTTAAAGAAGATGACAAGATTAAGTGTGGCTCAGTTAAAACAGCTTGTCAGTAGACCTGATGTTGTTGAGATGCATGACGTAACAGCACAGGATCCTAGACTTCTGGTGTGTCTGAAGGCCACAAGGAACACAGTACCAGTGCCAAGACATTGGTGTTTCAAAAGGAAATATTTACAGGGGAAACGTGGTATAGAGAAACCTCCCTTTGAACTTCCAGATTTTATAAAAGCTACAGGAATAATGGAGATGAGAGAGGCATTACAAGAAAAGGTAAACAGACAACATCTTTATTAATAAAGATCTTTTCTATTGTATTGGAATGAACACCATGTGTCAGGCAACAACAAAATCAGAAGCTCTGAAACATTGCACTTCTCAGTTTTTATAAGACCTCAACAATTTGTGGATATATAATTATATGATTCTCTTTGCGTCATGAGACTCTCAGACAACATGAGCTTGTGTTTAATATCCCAGCTTTCACATCATAAGAGGTGAAATTTTGACCTGTTTGACATTCTCAGACAACATGAGCTTGTGTTTAATATCCCAGCTCTCGCATCACAAGAGGTGAAATTTTGACCTGTTTAACACTCTCAGACAACATGAGCTTGTGTTTAATATCCCAGCTTTCACATCATAAGAGGTGAAATTTTGACCTGTTTAACATTCTCAGACAACATGAGCTTGTGTTTAATATCCCAGCTCTCGCATCACAAGAGGTGAAATTTTGACCTGTTTAACACTCTCAGACAACATGAGCTTGTGTTTAATATCCCAGCTTTCACATCATAAGAGGTGAAATTTTGACCTGTTTAACATTCTCAGACAACATGAGCTTGTGTTTAATATCCCAGCTTTCACATCATAAGAGGTGAAATTTTGACCTGTTTAACACTCAGACAACATGAGCTTGTGTTTAATATCCCAGCTTTCACATCATAAGGGTGAAATTTTGACCTGTTTAACACTCTCAGACAACATGAGCTTGTGTTTAATATCCCAGCTTTCACATCATAAGAGGTGAAATTTTGACCTGTTTAACACTCAGACAACATGAGCTTGTGTTTAATATCCCAGCTTTCACATCACAAGAGGTGAAATTTTGACCTGTTTAACACTCAGACAACATGAGCTTGTGTTTAATATCCCAGCTCTCGCATCACAAGAGGTGAAATTTTGACCTGTTTAACACTCTCAGACAACATGAGCTTGTGTTTAATATCCCAGCTTTCACATCATAAGAGGTGAAATTTTGACCTGTTTAACACTCAGACAACATGAGCTTGTGTTTAATATCCCATCTCTCACATCATAAGAGGTGAAATTTTGACCTGTTTAACACACTCAGACAACATGAGCTTGTGTTTAATATCCCAGCTCTCACATCACAAGAGGTGAAATTTTGACCTGTTTAACACACTCAGACAACATGAGCTTGTGTTTAATATCCCATCTCTCACATCATAAGAGGTGAAATTTTGACCTGTTTAACACACTCAGACAACATGAGCTTGTGTTTAATATCCCAGCTTTCACATCATAAGAGGTGAAAATTTGACCTGTTTAACACTCAGACAACATGAGCTTGTGTTTAATATCCCAGCTCTCACATAATAAGAGGTGAAATTTTGACCTGTTTAACACTCAGACAACATGAGCTTGTGTTTAATATCCCATCTCTCACTTCATAAGAGGTGAAAATTTGACCTGTTTAACACTCAGACAATATGAACTTGTGTTTAATATCCCAGCTCTCACATCATAAGAGGTGAAATTTTGACCTGTTTAACACTCAGACAACATGAGCTTGTGTTTAATATCCCAGCTTTCACATCATAAGAGGTAAAAATTTGACCTGTTTAACACTCTCAGACAACATGAGCTTGTGTTTAACATCCCAGCTTTCACATCATAAGAAGTGAAATTTTGACCTGTTTAACACTCTCAGACAACATGAGCTTGTGTTTGATATCCCAGCTCTCGCATCACAAGAGGTGAAATTTTGACCTGTTTAACACTCTCAGACAACATGAGCTTGTGTTTAATATCCCAGCTTTCACATCATAAGAGGTGAAATTTTGACCTGTTTAACACTCAGACAACATGAGCTTGTGTTTAATATCCCAGCTCTCGCATCACAAGAGGTGAAATTTTGACCTGTTTAACACTCTCAGACAACATGAGCTTGTGTTTAATATCCCAGCTCTCACATCATAAGAGGTGAAATTTTGACCTGTTTAACACTCTCAGACAACATGAGCTTGTGTTTAATATCCCAGCTCTCACATCACAAGAGGTGAAATTTTGACCTGTTTAACACTCAGACAACATGAGCTTGTGTTTAATATCCCAGCTTTCACAACATAAGAGGTGAAATTTTGACCTGTTTAACACTCTCAGACAACATGAGCTTGTGTTTAATATCCCAGCTTTCACATCATAAGGGTGAAATTTTGACCTGTTTAACACTCTCAGACAACATGAGCTTGTGTTTAATATCCCAGCTTTCGCATCACAAGAGGTGAAATTTTGACCTGTTTAACACTCTCAAACAACATGAGCTTGTGTTTAATATCCCAGCTTTCACATCACAAGAGGTGAAATTTTGACCTGTTTAACACTCTCAGACAACATGAGCTTGTGTTTAATATCCCAGCTTTCACATCACAAGAGGTGAAATTTTGACCTGTTTAACACTCTCAGACAACATGAGCTTGTGTTTAATATCCCAGCTCTCGCATCATAAGAGGTGAAAATTTGACCTGTTTAACACTCTCAGACAACATGAGCTTGTGTTTAATATCCCAGCTTTCACATCACAAGAGGTGAAATTTTGACCTGTTTAACACTCAGACAACATGTGCTTGTGTTTAATATCCCAGCTTTCACATCATAAGAGGTGAAATTTTGACCTGTTTAACACTCTCAGACAACATGAGCTTGTGTTTAATATCCCAGCTTTCACATCATAAGGGTGAAATTTTGACCTGTTTAACACTCTCAGACAACATGAGCTTGTGTTTAATAACCCAGCTCTCACATCATAAGAGGTGAAATTTTGACCTGTTTAACACTCTCAGACAACATGAGCTTGTGTTTAATATCCCAGCTCTCACATCACAAGAGGTGAAATTTTGACCTGTTTAACACTCAGACAACATGAGCTTGTGTTTAATATCCCAGCTTTCACATCATAAGAGGTGAAATTTTGACCTGTTTAACACTCTCAGACAACATGAGCTTGTGTTTAATATCCCAGCTTTCACATCATAGGGGTGAAATTTTGACCTGTTTAACACTCTCAGACAACATGAGCTTGTGTTTAATATCCCAGCTTTCGCATCACAAGAGGTGAAATTTTGACCTGTTTAAGACTCTCAGACAGCATGAGCTTGTGTTTAATATCCCAGCTTTCACATCACAAGAGGTGAAATTTTGACCTGTTTAAGACTCTCAGACAACATGAGTTTGTGTTTAATATCCCAGCTTTCACATCATAAGAGGTAAAAATTTGACCTGTTTAACACTCTCAGACAACATGAGCTTGTGTTTAACATCCCAGCTTTCACATCATAAGAGGTGAAATTTTGACCTGTTTAACATTCTCAGACAACATGAGCTTTTGTTTGATATCCCAGCTCTCGCATCACAAGAGGTGAAATTTTGACCTGTTTAACACTCTCAGACAACATGAGCTTGTGTTTAATATCCCAGCTTTCACATCATAAGAGGTGAAATTTTGACCTGTTTAACACTCAGACAACATGAGCTTGTGTTTAATATCCCAGCTCTCGCATCACAAGAGGTGAAATTTTGACCTGTTTAACACTCTCAGACAACATGAGCTTGTGTTTAATATCCCAGCTCTCACATCATAAGAGGTGAAATTTTGACCTGTTTAACACTCTCAGACAACATGAGCTTGTGTTTAATATCCCAGCTCTCACATCACAAGAGGTGAAATTTTGACCTGTTTAACACTCAGACAACATGAGCTTGTGTTTAATATCCCAGCTTTCACATCATAAGAGGTGAAATTTTGACCTGTTTAACACTCTCAGACAACATGAGCTTGTGTTTAATATCCCAGCTTTCACATCATAAGGGTGAAATTTTGACCTGTTTAACACTCTCAGACAATATGAGCTTGTGTTTAATATCCCATCTTTTGCATCACAAGAGGTGAAATTTTGACCTGTTTAACACTCTCAGACAACATGAGCTTGTGTTTAATATCCCAGCTTTCACATCATAAGAGGTGAAAATTTGACCTGTTTAACACTCTCAGACAACATGAGCTTGTGTTTAATATCCCAGCTTTCACATCACAAGAGGTGAAATTTTGACCTGTTTAACACTCAGACAACATGAGCTTGTGTTTAATATCCCAGCTTTCACATCACAAGAGGTGAAATTTTGACCTGTTTAACACTCAGACAACATGAGCTTGTGTTTAATATCCCAGCTCTCACATCATAAGAGGTGAAATTTTGACCTGTTTAACACTCTCAGACAACATGAGCTTGTGTTTAATATCCCAGCTCTCACATCACAAGAGGTGAAATTTTGACCTGTTTAGCACTCTCAGACAACATGAGCTTGTGTTTAATATCCCAGCTTTCACATCATAAGAGGTGAAATTTTGACCTGTTTAACACTCTCAGACAACATGAGCTTGTGTTTAATATCCCAGCTTTCATCTCATAAGGGTGAAATTTTGACCTGTTTAACACTCTCAGACAACATGAGCTTGTGTTTAATATCCCAGCTTTCGCATCACAAGAGGTGAAATTTTGACCTGTTTAAGACTCTCAGACAACATGAGCTTGTGTTTAATATCCCAGCTTTCACATCACAAGAGGTGAAATTTTGACCTGTTTAACACTCTCAGACAACATGAGCTTGTGTTTAATGTCCCATCTCTCACATTATAAGAGGTGAAATTTTGACCTGTTTAACACTCAGACAACATGAGCTTGTGTTTGATATCCCAGCTCTCACATCACAAGAGGTGAAATTTTGACCTGTTTAACACTCAGACAACATGAGCTTGTGTTTAATATCCCAGCTTTCACATCACAAGAGGTGAAATTTTGACCTGTTTAACACTCAGACAACATGAGCTTGTGTTTAATATCCCAGCTCTTGCATCACAAGAGGTGAAATTTTGACCTGTTTAACACTCTCAGACAACATGAGCTTGTGTTTAATATCCCAGCTTTCACATCATAAGAGGTGAAATTTTGACCTGTTTAGCACTCAGACAATATGAGCTTGTGTTTAATATCCCAGCTCTCACATCATAAGAGGTGAAATTTTGACCTGTTTAGCACTCAGACAATATGAGCTTGTGTTTAATATCCCATCTCTCACATCATAAGAGGTGAAATTTTGACCTGTTTAACACACTCAGACAACATGAGCTTGTGTTTAATATCCCAGCTTTCACATCACAAGAGGTGAAATTTTGACCTGTTTAACACTCTCAGACAACATGAGCTTGTGTTTAATATCCCAGCTCTCACATCATAAGAGGTGAAAATTTGACCTGTTTAACACTCTCAGACAACATGAGCTTGTGTTTAATATCCCAGCTTTCACATCACAAGAGGTGAAATTTTGACCTGTTTAACACTCTCAGACAACATGAGCTTGTGTTTAATAACCCAGCTCTCACATCATAAGAGGTGAAATTTTGACCTGTTTAACACTCTCAGACAACATGAGCTTGTGTTTAATATCCCAGCTCTCACATCACAAGAGGTGAAATTTTGACCTGTTTAACACTCAGACAACATGAGCTTGTGTTTAATATCCCAGCTTTCACATCATAAGAGGTGAAATTTTGACCTGTTTAGCACTCGGACAATATGAGCTTGTGTTTAATATCCCAGCTCTCACATCATAAGAGGTGAAATTTTGACCTGTTTAGCACTCAGACAATATGAGCTTGTGTTTAATATCCCATCTCTCACATCATAAGAGGTGAAATTTTGACCTGTTTAACACACTCAGACAACATGAGCTTGTGTTTAATATCCCAGCTTTCACATCACAAGAGGTGAAATTTTGACCTGTTTAACACTCTCAGACAACATGAGCTTGTGTTTAATATCCCAGCTTTCACATCACAAGAGGTGAAATTTTGACCTGTTTAACACTCTCAGACAACATGAGCTTGTGTTTAATAACCCAGCTCTCACATCATAAGAGGTGAAATTTTGACCTGTTTAACACTCTCAGACAACATGAGCTTGTGTTTAATATCCCAGCTCTCACATCACAAGAGGTGAAATTTTGACCTGTTTAACACTCAGACAACATGAGCTTGTGTTTAATATCCCAGCTTTCACATCATAAGAGGTGAAATTTTGACCTGTTTAACACTCTCAGACAACATGAGCTTGTGTTTAATATCCCAGCTTTCACATCATAGGGGTGAAATTTTGACCTGTTTAACACTCTCAGACAACATGAGCTTGTGTTTAATATCCCAGCTTTCGCATCACAAGAGGTGAAATTTTGACCTGTTTAAGACTCTCAGACAGCATGAGCTTGTGTTTAATATCCCAGCTTTCACATCACAAGAGGTGAAATTTTGACCTGTTTAAGACTCTCAGACAACATGAGTTTGTGTTTAATATCCCAGCTTTCACATCATAAGAGGTAAAAATTTGACCTGTTTAACACTCTCAGACAACATGAGCTTGTGTTTAACATCCCAGCTTTCACATCATAAGAGGTGAAATTTTGACCTGTTTAACACTCTCAGACAACATGAGCTTTTGTTTGATATCCCAGCTCTCGCATCACAAGAGGTGAAATTTTGACCTGTTTAACACTCTCAGACAACATGAGCTTGTGTTTAATATCCCAGCTTTCACATCATAAGAGGTGAAATTTTGACCTGTTTAACACTCAGACAACATGAGCTTGTGTTTAATATCCCAGCTCTCGCATCACAAGAGGTGAAATTTTGACCTGTTTAACACTCTCAGACAACATGAGCTTGTGTTTAATATCCCAGCTCTCACATCATAAGAGGTGAAATTTTGACCTGTTTAACACTCTCAGACAACATGAGCTTGTGTTTAATATCCCAGCTCTCACATCACAAGAGGTGAAATTTTGACCTGTTTAACACTCAGACAACATGAGCTTGTGTTTAATATCCCAGCTTTCACATCATAAGAGGTGAAATTTTGACCTGTTTAACACTCTCAGACAACATGAGCTTGTGTTTAATATCCCAGCTTTCACATCATAAGGGTGAAATTTTGACCTGTTTAACACTCTCAGACAACATGAGCTTGTGTTTAATATCCCAGCTCTCACATCACAAGAGGTGAAATTTTGACCTGTTTAACACTCTCAGACAACATGAGCTTGTGTTTAATATCCCAGCTTTCACATCATAAGGGTGAAATTTTGACCTGTTTAACACTCTCAGACAACATGAGCTTGTGTTTAATATCCCATCTTTTGCATCACAAGAGGTGAAATTTTGACCTGTTTAACACTCTCAGACAACATGAGCTTGTGTTTAATATCCCAGCTTTCACATCATAAGAGGTGAAAATTTGACCTGTTTAACACTCTCAGACAACATGAGCTTGTGTTTAATATCCCAGCTTTCACATCACAAGAGGTGAAATTTTGACCTGTTTAACACTCAGACAACATGAGCTTGTGTTTAATATCCCAGCTTTCACATCACAAGAGGTGAAATTTTGACCTGTTTAACACTCTCAGACAACATGAGCTTGTGTTTAATATCCCAGCTCTCACATCATAAGAGGTGAAATTTTGACCTGTTTAACACTCTCAGACAACATGAGCTTGTGTTTAATATCCCAGCTCTCACATCACAAGAGGTGAAATTTTGACCTGTTTAGCACTCTCAGACAACATGAGCTTGTGTTTAATATCCCAGCTTTCACATCATAAGAGGTGAAATTTTGACCTGTTTAACACTCTCAGACAACATGAGCTTGTGTTTAATATCCCAGCTTTCAAATCATAAGGGTGAAATTTTGACCTGTTTAACACTCTCAGACAACATGAGCTTGTGTTTAATATCCCAGCTCTCACATCACAAGAGGTGAAATTTTGACCTGTTTAACACTCAGACAACATGAGCTTGTGTTTAATATCCCAGCTTTCACATCATAAGAGGTGAAATTTTGACCTGTTTAACACTCTCAGACAACATGAGCTTGTGTTTAATATCCCAGCTTTCACATCATAGGGGTGAAATTTTGACCTGTTTAACACTCTCAGACAACATGAGCTTGTGTTTAATATCCCAGCTTTAGCATCACAAGAGGTGAAATTTTGACCTGTTTAAGACTCTCAGACAGCATGAGCTTGTGTTTAATATCCCAGCTTTCACATCACAAGAGGTGAAATTTTGACCTGTTTAAGACTCTCAGACAACATGAGTTTGTGTTTAATATCCCAGCTTTCACATCATAAGAGGTAAAAATTTGACCTGTTTAACACTCTCAGACAACATGAGCTTGTGTTTAACATCCCAGCTTTCACATCATAAGAGGTGAAATTTTGACCTGTTTAACACTCTCAGACAACATGAGCTTTTGTTTGATATCCCAGCTCTCGCATCACAAGAGGTGAAATTTTGACCTGTTTAACACTCTCAGACAACATGAGCTTGTGTTTAATATCCCAGCTTTCACATCATAAGAGGTGAAATTTTGACCTGTTTAACACTCAGACAACATGAGCTTGTGTTTAATATCCCAGCTCTCGCATCACAAGAGGTGAAATTTTGACCTGTTTAACACTCTCAGACAATATGAGCTTGTGTTTAATATCCCAGCTCTCACATCATAAGAGGTGAAATTTTGACCTGTTTAACACTCTCAGACAACATGAGCTTGTGTTTAATATCCCAGCTCTCACATCACAAGAGGTGAAATTTTGACCTGTTTAACACTCAGACAACATGAGCTTGTGTTTAATATCCCAGCTTTCACATCATAAGAGGTGAAATTTTGACCTGTTTAACACTCTCAGACAACATGAGCTTGTGTTTAATATCCCAGCTTTCACATCATAAGGGTGAAATTTTGACCTGTTTAACACTCTCAGACAACATGAGCTTGTGTTTAATATCCCATCTTTTGCATCACAAGAGGTGAAATTTTGACCTGTTTAACACTCTCAGACAACATGAGCTTGTGTTTAATATCCCAGCTTTCACATCATAAGAGGTGAAAATTTGACCTGTTTAACACTCTCAGACAACATGAGCTTGTGTTTAATATCCCAGCTTTCACATCACAAGAGGTGAAATTTTGACCTGTTTAACACTCAGACAACATGAGCTTGTGTTTAATATCCCAGCTTTCACATCACAAGAGGTGAAATTTTGACCTGTTTAACACTCTCAGACAACATGAGCTTGTGTTTAATATCCCAGCTCTCACATCATAAGAGGTGAAATTTTGACCTGTTTAACACTCTCAGACAACATGAGCTTGTGTTTAATATCCCAGCTCTCACATCACAAGAGGTGAAATTTTGACCTGTTTAGCACTCTCAGACAACATGAGCTTGTGTTTAATATCCCAGCTTTCACATCATAAGAGGTGAAATTTTGACCTGTTTAACACTCTCAGACAACATGAGCTTGTGTTTAATATCCCAGCTTTCACATCATAAGGGTGAAATTTTGACCTGTTTAACACTCTCAGACAACATGAGCTTGTGTTTAATATCCCAGCTTTCGCATCACAAGAGGTGAAATGTTGACCTGTTTAAGACTCTCAGACAACATGAGCTTGTGTTTAATATCCCAGCTTTCACATCACAAGAGGTGAAATTTTGACCTGTTTAACACTCTCAGACAACATGAGCTTGTGTTTAATGTCCCATCTCTCACATTATAAGAGGTGAAATTTTGACCTGTTTAACACTCAGACAACATGAGCTTGTGTTTGATATCCCAGCTCTCACATCACAAGAGGTGAAATTTTGACCTGTTTAACACTCAGACAACATGAGCTTGTGTTTAATATCCCAGCTTTCACATCACAAGAGGTGAAATTTTGACCTGTTTAACACTCAGACAACATGAGCTTGTGTTTAATATCCCAGCTCTTGCATCACAAGAGGTGAAATTTTGACCTGTTTAACACTCTCAGACAACATGAGCTTGTGTTTAATATCCCCGCTTTCACATCATAAGAGGTGAAATTTTGACCTGTTTAGCACTCAGACAATATGAGCTTGTGTTTAATATCCCAGCTCTCACATCATAAGAGGTGAAATTTTGACCTGTTTAGCACTCAGACAATATGAGCTTGTGTTTAATATCCCATCTCTCACATCATAAGAGGTGAAATTTTGACCTGTTTAACACACTCAGACAACATGAGCTTGTGTTTAATATCCCAGCTCTCACATCATAAGAGGTGAAATTTTGACCTGTTTAACACTCTCAGACAACATGAGCTTGTGTTTAATATCCCAGCTCTCACATCACAAGAGGTGAAATTTTGACCTGTTTAACACTCAGACAACATGAGCTTGTGTTTAATATCCCAGCTTTCACATCATAAGAGGTGAAATTTTGACCTGTTTAACACTCTCAGACAACATGAGCTTGTGTTTAATATCCCAGCTTTCACATCATAAGGGTGAAATTTTGACCTGTTTAACACTCTCAGACAACATGAGCTTGTGTTTAATATCCCATCTTTTGCATCACAAGAGGTGAAATTTTGACCTGTTTAACACTCTCAGACAACATGAGCTTGTGTTTAATATCCCAGCTTTCACATCATAAGAGGTGAAAATTTGACCTGTTTAACACTCTCAGACAACATGAGCTTGTGTTTAATATCCCAGCTTTCACATCACAAGAGGTGAAATTTTGACCTGTTTAACACTCAGACAACATGAGCTTGTGTTTAATATCCCAGCTTTCACATCACAAGAGGTGAAATTTTGACCTGTTTAACACTCTCAGACAACATGAGCTTGTGTTTAATATCCCAGCTCTCACATCATAAGAGGTGAAATTTTGACCTGTTTAACACTCTCAGACAACATGAGCTTGTGTTTAATATCCCAGCTCTCACATCACAAGAGGTGAAATTTTGACCTGTTTAGCACTCTCAGACAACATGAGCTTGTGTTTAATATCCCAGCTTTCACATCATAAGAGGTGAAATTTTGACCTGTTTAACACTCTCAGACAACATGAGCTTGTGTTTAATATCCCAGCTTTCACATCATAAGGGTGAAATTTTGACCTGTTTAACACTCTCAGACAACATGAGCTTGTGTTTAATATCCCAGCTTTCGCATCACAAGAGGTGAAATTTTGACCTGTTTAAGACTCTCAGACAACATGAGCTTGTGTTTAATATCCCAGCTTTCACATCACAAGAGGTGAAATTTTGACCTGTTTAACACTCTCAGACAACATGAGCTTGTGTTTAATGTCCCATCTCTCACATTATAAGAGGTGAAATTTTGACCTGTTTAACACTCAGACAACATGAGCTTGTGTTTGATATCCCAGCTCTCACATCACAAGAGGTGAAATTTTGACCTGTTTAACACTCAGACAACATGAGCTTGTGTTTAATATCCCAGCTTTCACATCACAAGAGGAGAAATTTTGACCTGTTTAACACTCAGACAACATGAGCTTGTGTTTAATATCCCAGCTCTTGCATCACAAGAGGTGAAATTTTGACCTGTTTAACACTCTCAGACAACATGAGCTTGTGTTTAATATCCCAGCTTTCACATCATAAGAGGTGAAATTTTGACCTGTTTAGCACTCAGACAATATGAGCTTGTGTTTAATATCCCAGCTCTCACATCACAAGAGGTGAAATTTTGACCTGTTTAGCACTCAGACAATATGAGCTTGTGTTTAATATCCCATCTCTCACATCATAAGAGGTGAAATTTTGACCTGTTTAACACACTCAGACAACATGAGCTTGTGTTTAATATCCCAGCTTTCACACCACAAGAGGTGAAATTTTGACCTGTTTAACACTCTCAGACAACATGAGCTTGTGTTTAATATCCCAGCTCTCACATCATAAGAGGTGAAAATTTGACCTGTTTAACACTCTCAGACAACATGAGCTTGTGTTTAATATCCCAGCTTTCACATCACAAGAGGTGAAATTTTGACCTGTTTAACACTCTCAGACAACATGAGCTTGTGTTTAATAACCCAGCTCTCACATCATAAGAGGTGAAATTTTGACCTGTTTAACACTCTCAGACAACATGAGCTTGTGTTTAATATCCCAGCTCTCACATCACAAGAGGTGAAATTTTGACCTGTTTAACACTCAGACAACATGAGCTTGTGTTTAATATCCCAGCTTTCACATCATAAGGGTGAAATTTTGACCTGTTTAACACTCTCAGACAACATGAGCTTGTGTTTAATATCCCATCTTTTGCATCACAAGAGGTGAAATTTTGACCTGTTTAACACTCTCAGACAACATGAGTTTGTGTTTAATATCCCAGCTTTCACATCACAAGAGGTGAAATTTTGACCTGTTTAACACTCTCAGACAACATGAGCTTGTGTTTAATATCCCAGCTTTCACATCACAAGAGGTGAAATTTTGACCTGTTTAACACTCTCAGACAACATGAGCTTGTGTTTAATATCCCAGCTTTCACATCACAAGAGGTGAAATTTTGACCTGTTTAACACTCTCAGACAACATGAGCTTGTGTTTAATATCCCAGCTCTCACATCATAAGAGGTGAAAATTTGACCTGTTTAACACTCTCAGACAACATGAGTTTGTGTTTAATATCCCAGCTTTCACATCACAAGAGGTGAAATTTTGACCTGTTTAACACTCAGACAACATGAGCTTGTGTTTAATATCCCAGCTTTCACATCACAAGAGGTGAAATTTTGACCTGTTTAACACTCTCAGACAACATGAGCTTGTGTTTAATATCCCAGCTCTCACATCATAAGAGGTGAAATTTTGACCTGTTTAACACTCTCAGAGCTTGTTTTTAATATCCCAGCTCTCACATCACAAGAGGTGAAATTTTGACCTGTTTAGCACTCTCAGACAACATGAGCTTGTGTTTAATATCCCAGCTTTCACATCATAAGAGGTGAAATTTTGACCTGTTTAACACTCTCAGACAACATGAGCTTGTGTTTAATATCCCAGCTTTCACATCATAAGGGTGAAATTTTGACCTGTTTAACACTCTCAGACAACATGAGCTTGTGTTTAATATCCCAGCTTTCGCATCACAAGAGGTGAAATTTTGACCTGTTTAAGACTCTCAGACAACATGAGCTTGTGTTTAATATCCCAGCTTTCACATCACAAGAGGTGAAATTTTGACCTGTTTAACACTCTCAGACAACATGAGCTTGTGTTTAATGTCCCATCTCTCACATTATAAGAGGTGAAATTTTGACCTGTTTAACACTCAGACAACATGAGCTTGTGTTTGATATCCCAGCTCTCACATCACAAGAGGTGAAATTTTGACCTGTTTAACACTCAGACAACATGAGCTTGTGTTTAATATCCCAGCTTTCACATCACAAGAGGTGAAATTTTGACCTGTTTAACACTCAGACAACATGAGCTTGTGTTTAATATCCCAGCTCTTGCATCACAAGAGGTGAAATTTTGACCTGTTTAACACTCTCAGACAACATGAGCTTGTGTTTAATATCCCAGCTTTCACATCATAAGAGGTGAAATTTTGACCTGTTTAGCACTCGGACAATATGAGCTTGTGTTTAATATCCCAGCTCTCACATCATAAGAGGTGAAATTTTGACCTGTTTAGCACTCAGACAATATGAGCTTGTGTTTAATATCCCATCTCTCACATCATAAGAGGTGAAATTTTGACCTGTTTAACACACTCAGACAACATGAGCTTGTGTTTAATATCCCAGCTTTCACATCACAAGAGGTGAAATTTTGACCTGTTTAACACTCTCAGACAACATGAGCTTGTGTTTAATATCCCAGCTTTCACATCACAAGAGGTGAAATTTTGACCTGTTTAACACTCTCAGACAACATGAGCTTGTGTTTAATAACCCAGCTCTCACATCATAAGAGGTGAAATTTTGACCTGTTTAACACTCTCAGACAACATGAGCTTGTGTTTAATATCCCAGCTCTCACATCACAAGAGGTGAAATTTTGACCTGTTTAACACTCAGACAACATGAGCTTGTGTTTAATATCCCAGCTTTCACATCATAAGAGGTGAAATTTTGACCTGTTTAACACTCTCAGACAACATGAGCTTGTGTTTAATATCCCAGCTTTCACATCATAGGGGTGAAATTTTGACCTGTTTAACACTCTCAGACAACATGAGCTTGTGTTTAATATCCCAGCTTTCGCATCACAAGAGGTGAAATTTTGACCTGTTTAAGACTCTCAGACAGCATGAGCTTGTGTTTAATATCCCAGCTTTCACATCACAAGAGGTGAAATTTTGACCTGTTTAAGACTCTCAGACAACATGAGTTTGTGTTTAATATCCCAGCTTTCACATCATAAGAGGTAAAAATTTGACCTGTTTAACACTCTCAGACAACATGAGCTTGTGTTTAACATCCCAGCTTTCACATCATAAGAGGTGAAATTTTGACCTGTTTAACATTCTCAGACAACATGAGCTTTTGTTTGATATCCCAGCTCTCGCATCACAAGAGGTGAAATTTTGACCTGTTTAACACTCTCAGACAACATGAGCTTGTGTTTAATATCCCAGCTTTCACATCATAAGAGGTGAAATTTTGACCTGTTTAACACTCAGACAACATGAGCTTGTGTTTAATATCCCAGCTCTCGCATCACAAGAGGTGAAATTTTGACCTGTTTAACACTCTCAGACAACATGAGCTTGTGTTTAATATCCCAGCTCTCACATCATAAGAGGTGAAATTTTGACCTGTTTAACACTCTCAGACAACATGAGCTTGTGTTTAATATCCCAGCTCTCACATCACAAGAGGTGAAATTTTGACCTGTTTAACACTCAGACAACATGAGCTTGTGTTTAATATCCCAGCTTTCACATCATAAGAGGTGAAATTTTGACCTGTTTAACACTCTCAGACAACATGAGCTTGTGTTTAATATCCCAGCTTTCACATCATAAGGGTGAAATTTTGACCTGTTTAACACTCTCAGACAATATGAGCTTGTGTTTAATATCCCATCTTTTGCATCACAAGAGGTGAAATTTTGACCTGTTTAACACTCTCAGACAACATGAGCTTGTGTTTAATATCCCAGCTTTCACATCATAAGAGGTGAAAATTTGACCTGTTTAACACTCTCAGACAACATGAGCTTGTGTTTAATATCCCAGCTTTCACATCACAAGAGGTGAAATTTTGACCTGTTTAACACTCAGACAACATGAGCTTGTGTTTAATATCCCAGCTTTCACATCACAAGAGGTGAAATTTTGACCTGTTTAACACTCAGACAACATGAGCTTGTGTTTAATATCCCAGCTCTCACATCATAAGAGGTGAAATTTTGACCTGTTTAACACTCTCAGACAACATGAGCTTGTGTTTAATATCCCAGCTCTCACATCACAAGAGGTGAAATTTTGACCTGTTTAGCACTCTCAGACAACATGAGCTTGTGTTTAATATCCCAGCTTTCACATCATAAGAGGTGAAATTTTGACCTGTTTAACACTCTCAGACAACATGAGCTTGTGTTTAATATCCCAGCTTTCATCTCATAAGGGTGAAATTTTGACCTGTTTAACACTCTCAGACAACATGAGCTTGTGTTTAATATCCCAGCTTTCGCATCACAAGAGGTGAAATTTTGACCTGTTTAAGACTCTCAGACAACATGAGCTTGTGTTTAATATCCCAGCTTTCACATCACAAGAGGTGAAATTTTGACCTGTTTAACACTCTCAGACAACATGAGCTTGTGTTTAATGTCCCATCTCTCACATTATAAGAGGTGAAATTTTGACCTGTTTAACACTCAGACAACATGAGCTTGTGTTTGATATCCCAGCTCTCACATCACAAGAGGTGAAATTTTGACCTGTTTAACACTCAGACAACATGAGCTTGTGTTTAATATCCCAGCTTTCACATCACAAGAGGTGAAATTTTGACCTGTTTAACACTCAGACAACATGAGCTTGTGTTTAATATCCCAGCTCTTGCATCACAAGAGGTGAAATTTTGACCTGTTTAACACTCTCAGACAACATGAGCTTGTGTTTAATATCCCAGCTTTCACATCATAAGAGGTGAAATTTTGACCTGTTTAGCACTCAGACAATATGAGCTTGTGTTTAATATCCCAGCTCTCACATCATAAGAGGTGAAATTTTGACCTGTTTAGCACTCAGACAATATGAGCTTGTGTTTAATATCCCATCTCTCACATCATAAGAGGTGAAATTTTGACCTGTTTAACACACTCAGACAACATGAGCTTGTGTTTAATATCCCAGCTTTCACATCACAAGAGGTGAAATTTTGACCTGTTTAACACTCTCAGACAACATGAGCTTGTGTTTAATATCCCAGCTCTCACATCATAAGAGGTGAAAATTTGACCTGTTTAACACTCTCAGACAACATGAGCTTGTGTTTAATATCCCAGCTTTCACATCACAAGAGGTGAAATTTTGACCTGTTTAACACTCTCAGACAACATGAGCTTGTGTTTAATAACCCAGCTCTCACATCATAAGAGGTGAAATTTTGACCTGTTTAACACTCTCAGACAACATGAGCTTGTGTTTAATATCCCAGCTCTCACATCACAAGAGGTGAAATTTTGACCTGTTTAACACTCAGACAACATGAGCTTGTGTTTAATATCCCAGCTTTCACATCATAAGAGGTGAAATTTTGACCTGTTTAGCACTCGGACAATATGAGCTTGTGTTTAATATCCCAGCTCTCACATCATAAGAGGTGAAATTTTGACCTGTTTAGCACTCAGACAATATGAGCTTGTGTTTAATATCCCATCTCTCACATCATAAGAGGTGAAATTTTGACCTGTTTAACACACTCAGACAACATGAGCTTGTGTTTAATATCCCAGCTTTCACATCACAAGAGGTGAAATTTTGACCTGTTTAACACTCTCAGACAACATGAGCTTGTGTTTAATATCCCAGCTTTCACATCACAAGAGGTGAAATTTTGACCTGTTTAACACTCTCAGACAACATGAGCTTGTGTTTAATAACCCAGCTCTCACATCATAAGAGGTGAAATTTTGACCTGTTTAACACTCTCAGACAACATGAGCTTGTGTTTAATATCCCAGCTCTCACATCACAAGAGGTGAAATTTTGACCTGTTTAACACTCAGACAACATGAGCTTGTGTTTAATATCCCAGCTTTCACATCATAAGAGGTGAAATTTTGACCTGTTTAACACTCTCAGACAACATGAGCTTGTGTTTAATATCCCAGCTTTCACATCATAGGGGTGAAATTTTGACCTGTTTAACACTCTCAGACAACATGAGCTTGTGTTTAATATCCCAGCTTTCGCATCACAAGAGGTGAAATTTTGACCTGTTTAAGACTCTCAGACAGCATGAGCTTGTGTTTAATATCCCAGCTTTCACATCACAAGAGGTGAAATTTTGACCTGTTTAAGACTCTCAGACAACATGAGTTTGTGTTTAATATCCCAGCTTTCACATCATAAGAGGTAAAAATTTGACCTGTTTAACACTCTCAGACAACATGAGCTTGTGTTTAACATCCCAGCTTTCACATCATAAGAGGTGAAATTTTGACCTGTTTAACACTCTCAGACAACATGAGCTTTTGTTTGATATCCCAGCTCTCGCATCACAAGAGGTGAAATTTTGACCTGTTTAACACTCTCAGACAACATGAGCTTGTGTTTAATATCCCAGCTTTCACATCATAAGAGGTGAAATTTTGACCTGTTTAACACTCAGACAACATGAGCTTGTGTTTAATATCCCAGCTCTCGCATCACAAGAGGTGAAATTTTGACCTGTTTAAGACTCTCAGACAACATGAGCTTGTGTTTAATATCCCAGCTCTCACATCATAAGAGGTGAAATTTTGACCTGTTTAACACTCTCAGACAACATGAGCTTGTGTTTAATATCCCAGCTCTCACATCACAAGAGGTGAAATTTTGACCTGTTTAACACTCAGACAACATGAGCTTGTGTTTAATATCCCAGCTTTCACATCATAAGAGGTGAAATTTTGACCTGTTTAACACTCTCAGACAACATGAGCTTGTGTTTAATATCCCAGCTTTCACATCATAAGGGTGAAATTTTGACCTGTTTAACACTCTCAGACAACATGAGCTTGTGTTTAATATCCCATCTTTTGCATCACAAGAGGTGAAATTTTGACCTGTTTAACACTCTCAGACAACATGAGCTTGTGTTTAATATCCCAGCTTTCACATCATAAGAGGTGAAAATTTGACCTGTTTAACACTCTCAGACAACATGAGCTTGTGTTTAATATCCCAGCTTTCACATCACAAGAGGTGAAATTTTGACCTGTTTAACACTCAGACAACATGAGCTTGTGTTTAATATCCCAGCTTTCACATCACAAGAGGTGAAATTTTGACCTGTTTAACACTCTCAGACAACATGAGCTTGTGTTTAATATCCCAGCTCTCACATCATAAGAGGTGAAATTTTGACCTGTTTAACACTCTCAGACAACATGAGCTTGTGTTTAATATCCCAGCTCTCACATCACAAGAGGTGAAATTTTGACCTGTTTAGCACTCTCAGACAACATGAGCTTGTGTTTAATATCCCAGCTTTCACATCATAAGAGGTGAAATTTTGACCTGTTTAACACTCTCAGACAACATGAGCTTGTGTTTAATATCCCAGCTTTCAAATCATAAGGGTGAAATTTTGACCTGTTTAACACTCTCAGACAACATGAGCTTGTGTTTAATATCCCAGCTCTCACATCACAAGAGGTGAAATTTTGACCTGTTTAACACTCAGACAACATGAGCTTGTGTTTAATATCCCAGCTTTCACATCATAAGAGGTGAAATTTTGACCTGTTTAACACTCTCAGACAACATGAGCTTGTGTTTAATATCCCAGCTTTCACATCATAGGGGTGAAATTTTGACCTGTTTAACACTCTCAGACAACATGAGCTTGTGTTTAATATCCCAGCTTTAGCATCACAAGAGGTGAAATTTTGACCTGTTTAAGACTCTCAGACAGCATGAGCTTGTGTTTAATATCCCAGCTTTCACATCACAAGAGGTGAAATTTTGACCTGTTTAAGACTCTCAGACAACATGAGTTTGTGTTTAATATCCCAGCTTTCACATCATAAGAGGTAAAAATTTGACCTGTTTAACACTCTCAGACAACATGAGCTTGTGTTTAACATCCCAGCTTTCACATCATAAGAGGTGAAATTTTGACCTGTTTAACACTCTCAGACAACATGAGCTTTTGTTTGATATCCCAGCTCTCGCATCACAAGAGGTGAAATTTTGACCTGTTTAACACTCTCAGACAACATGAGCTTGTGTTTAATATCCCAGCTTTCACATCATAAGAGGTGAAATTTTGACCTGTTTAACACTCAGACAACATGAGCTTGTGTTTAATATCCCAGCTCTCGCATCACAAGAGGTGAAATTTTGACCTGTTTAACACTCTCAGACAACATGAGCTTGTGTTTAATATCCCAGCTCTCACATCATAAGAGGTGAAATTTTGACCTGTTTAACACTCTCAGACAACATGAGCTTGTGTTTAATATCCCAGCTCTCACATCACAAGAGGTGAAATTTTGACCTGTTTAACACTCAGACAACATGAGCTTGTGTTTAATATCCCAGCTTTCACATCATAAGAGGTGAAATTTTGACCTGTTTAACACTCTCAGACAACATGAGCTTGTGTTTAATATCCCAGCTTTCACATCATAAGGGTGAAATTTTGACCTGTTTAACACTCTCAGACAACATGAGCTTGTGTTTAATATCCCATCTTTTGCATCACAAGAGGTGAAATTTTGACCTGTTTAACACTCTCAGACAACATGAGCTTGTGTTTAATATCCCAGCTTTCACATCATAAGAGGTGAAAATTTGACCTGTTTAACACTCTCAGACAACATGAGCTTGTGTTTAATATCCCAGCTTTCACATCACAAGAGGTGAAATTTTGACCTGTTTAACACTCAGACAACATGAGCTTGTGTTTAATATCCCAGCTTTCACATCACAAGAGGTGAAATTTTGACCTGTTTAACACTCTCAGACAACATGAGCTTGTGTTTAATATCCCAGCTCTCACATCATAAGAGGTGAAATTTTGACCTGTTTAACACTCTCAGACAACATGAGCTTGTGTTTAATATCCCAGCTCTCACATCACAAGAGGTGAAATTTTGACCTGTTTAGCACTCTCAGACAACATGAGCTTGTGTTTAATATCCCAGCTTTCACATCATAAGAGGTGAAATTTTGACCTGTTTAACACTCTCAGACAACATGAGCTTGTGTTTAATATCCCAGCTTTCGCATCACAAGAGGTGAAATTTTGACCTGTTTAAGACTCTCAGACAACATGAGCTTGTGTTTAATATCCCAGCTTTCACATCACAAGAGGTGAAATTTTGACCTGTTTAACACTCTCAGACAACATGAGCTTGTGTTTAATGTCCCATCTCTCACATTATAAGAGGTGAAATTTTGACCTGTTTAACACTCAGACAACATGAGCTTGTGTTTGATATCCCAGCTCTCACATCACAAGAGGTGAAATTTTGACCTGTTTAACACTCAGACAACATGAGCTTGTGTTTAATATCCCAGCTTTCACATCACAAGAGGTGAAATTTTGACCTGTTTAACACTCAGACAACATGAGCTTGTGTTTAATATCCCAGCTCTTGCATCACAAGAGGTGAAATTTTGACCTGTTTAACACTCTCAGACAACATGAGCTTGTGTTTAATATCCCCGCTTTCACATCATAAGAGGTGAAATTTTGACCTGTTTAGCACTCAGACAATATGAGCTTGTGTTTAATATCCCAGCTCTCACATCATAAGAGGTGAAATTTTGACCTGTTTAGCACTCAGACAATATGAGCTTGTGTTTAATATCCCATCTCTCACATCATAAGAGGTGAAATTTTGACCTGTTTAACACACTCAGACAACATGAGCTTGTGTTTAATATCCCAGCTCTCACATCATAAGAGGTGAAATTTTGACCTGTTTAACACTCTCAGACAACATGAGCTTGTGTTTAATATCCCAGCTCTCACATCACAAGAGGTGAAATTTTGACCTGTTTAACACTCAGACAACATGAGCTTGTGTTTAATATCCCAGCTTTCACATCATAAGAGGTGAAATTTTGACCTGTTTAACACTCTCAGACAACATGAGCTTGTGTTTAATATCCCAGCTTTCACATCATAAGGGTGAAATTTTGACCTGTTTAACACTCTCAGACAACATGAGCTTGTGTTTAATATCCCATCTTTTGCATCACAAGAGGTGAAATTTTGACCTGTTTAACACTCTCAGACAACATGAGCTTGTGTTTAATATCCCAGCTTTCACATCATAAGAGGTGAAAATTTGACCTGTTTAACACTCTCAGACAACATGAGCTTGTGTTTAATATCCCAGCTTTCACATCACAAGAGGTGAAATTTTGACCTGTTTAACACTCAGACAACATGAGCTTGTGTTTAATATCCCAGCTTTCACATCACAAGAGGTGAAATTTTGACCTGTTTAACACTCTCAGACAACATGAGCTTGTGTTTAATATCCCAGCTCTCACATCATAAGAGGTGAAATTTTGACCTGTTTAACACTCTCAGACAACATGAGCTTGTGTTTAATATCCCAGCTCTCACATCACAAGAGGTGAAATTTTGACCTGTTTAGCACTCTCAGACAACATGAGCTTGTGTTTAATATCCCAGCTTTCACATCATAAGAGGTGAAATTTTGACCTGTTTAACACTCTCAGACAACATGAGCTTGTGTTTAATATCCCAGCTTTCACATCATAAGGGTGAAATTTTGACCTGTTTAACACTCTCAGACAACATGAGCTTGTGTTTAATATCCCAGCTTTCGCATCACAAGAGGTGAAATTTTGACCTGTTTAAGACTCTCAGACAACATGAGCTTGTGTTTAATATCCCAGCTTTCACATCACAAGAGGTGAAATTTTGACCTGTTTAACACTCTCAGACAACATGAGCTTGTGTTTAATGTCCCATCTCTCACATTATAAGAGGTGAAATTTTGACCTGTTTAACACTCAGACAACATGAGCTTGTGTTTGATATCCCAGCTCTCACATCACAAGAGGTGAAATTTTGACCTGTTTAACACTCAGACAACATGAGCTTGTGTTTAATATCCCAGCTTTCACATCACAAGAGGTGAAATTTTGACCTGTTTAACACTCAGACAACATGAGCTTGTGTTTAATATCCCAGCTCTTGCATCACAAGAGGTGAAATTTTGACCTGTTTAACACTCTCAGACAACATGAGCTTGTGTTTAATATCCCAGCTTTCACATCATAAGAGGTGAAATTTTGACCTGTTTAGCACTCAGACAATATGAGCTTGTGTTTAATATCCCAGCTCTCACATCATAAGAGGTGAAATTTTGACCTGTTTAGCACTCAGACAATATGAGCTTGTGTTTAATATCCCATCTCTCACATCATAAGAGGTGAAATTTTGACCTGTTTAACACACTCAGACAACATGAGCTTGTGTTTAATATCCCAGCTTTCACACCACAAGAGGTGAAATTTTGACCTGTTTAACACTCTCAGACAACATGAGCTTGTGTTTAATATCCCAGCTCTCACATCATAAGAGGTGAAAATTTGACCTGTTTAACACTCTCAGACAACATGAGCTTGTGTTTAATATCCCAGCTTTCACATCACAAGAGGTGAAATTTTGACCTGTTTAACACTCTCAGACAACATGAGCTTGTGTTTAATAACCCAGCTCTCACATCATAAGAGGTGAAATTTTGACCTGTTTAACACTCTCAGACAACATGAGCTTGTGTTTAATATCCCAGCTCTCACATCACAAGAGGTGAAATTTTGACCTGTTTAACACTCAGACAACATGAGCTTGTGTTTAATATCCCAGCTTTCACATCATAAGAGGTGAAATTTTGACCTGTTTAACACTCTCAGACAACATGAGCTTGTGTTTAATATCCCAGCTTTCACATCATAGGGGTGAAATTTTGACCTGTTTAACACTCTCAGACAACATGAGCTTGTGTTTAATATCCCAGCTTTCGCATCACAAGAGGTGAAATTTTGACCTGTTTAAGACTCTCAGACAACATGAGCTTGTGTTTAATATCCCAGCTTTCACATCACAAGAGGTGAAATTTTGACCTGTTTAAGACTCTCAGACAACATGAGTTTGTGTTTAATATCCCAGCTTTCACATCATAAGAGGTAAAAATTTGACCTGTTTAACACTCTCAGACAACATGAGCTTGTGTTTAACATCCCAGCTTTCACATCATAAGAGGTGAAATTTTGACCTGTTTAACACTCTCAGACAACATGAGCTTTTGTTTGATATCCCAGCTCTCGCATCACAAGAGGTGAAATTTTGACCTGTTTAACACTCTCAGACAACATGAGCTTGTGTTTAATATCCCAGCTTTCACATCATAAGAGGTGAAATTTTGACCTGTTTAACACTCAGACAACATGAGCTTGTGTTTAATATCCCAGCTCTCGCATCACAAGAGGTGAAATTTTGACCTGTTTAACACTCTCAGACAACATGAGCTTGTGTTTAATATCCCAGCTCTCACATCATAAGAGGTGAAATTTTGACCTGTTTAACACTCTCAGACAACATGAGCTTGTGTTTAATATCCCAGCTCTCACATCACAAGAGGTGAAATTTTGACCTGTTTAACACTCAGACAACATGAGCTTGTGTTTAATATCCCAGCTTTCACATCATAAGAGGTGAAATTTTGACCTGTTTAACACTCTCAGACAACATGAGCTTGTGTTTAATATCCCAGCTTTCACATCATAAGGGTGAAATTTTGACCTGTTTAACACTCTCAGACAACATGAGCTTGTGTTTAATATCCCATCTTTTGCATCACAAGAGGTGAAATTTTGACCTGTTTAACACTCTCAGACAACATGAGTTTGTGTTTAATATCCCAGCTTTCACATCACAAGAGGTGAAATTTTGACCTGTTTAACACTCTCAGACAACATGAGCTTGTGTTTAATATCCCAGCTTTCACATCACAAGAGGTGAAATTTTGACCTGTTTAACACTCTCAGACAACATGAGCTTGTGTTTAATATCCCAGCTTTCACATCACAAGAGGTGAAATTTTGACCTGTTTAACACTCTCAGACAACATGAGCTTGTGTTTAATATCCCAGCTCTCACATCATAAGAGGTGAAAATTTGACCTGTTTAACACTCTCAGACAACATGAGTTTGTGTTTAATATCCCAGCTTTCACATCACAAGAGGTGAAATTTTGACCTGTTTAACACTCAGACAACATGAGCTTGTGTTTAATATCCCAGCTTTCACATCACAAGAGGTGAAATTTTGACCTGTTTAACACTCTCAGACAACATGAGCTTGTGTTTAATATCCCAGCTCTCACATCATAAGAGGTGAAATTTTGACCTGTTTAACACTCTCAGACAACATGAGCTTGTGTTTAATATCCCAGCTCTCACATCACAAGAGGTGAAATTTTGACCTGTTTAACACTCTCAGACAACATGAGCTTGTGTTTAATATCCCAGCTTTCACATCATAAGAGGTGAAATTTTGACCTGTTTAACACTCTCAGACAACATGAGCTTGTGTTTAATATCCCAGCTTTCACATCATAAGGGTGAAATTTTGACCTGTTTAACACTCTCAGACAACATGAGCTTGTGTTTAATATCCCAGCTTTCGCATCACAAGAGGTGAAATTTTGACCTGTTTAAGACTCTCAGACAACATGAGCTTGTGTTTAATATCCCAGCTTTCACATCACAAGAGGTGAAATTTTGACCTGTTTAACACTCTCAGACAACATGAGCTTGTGTTTAATGTCCCATCTCTCACATTATAAGAGGTGAAATTTTAACCTGTTTAACACTCAGACAACATGAGCTTGTGTTTAATATCCCAGCTCTCACATCACAAGAGGTGAAATTTTGACCTGTTTAACACTCAGACAACATGAGCTTGTGTTTAATATCCCAGCTTTCACATCACAAGAGGTGAAATTTTGACCTGTTTAACACTCAGACAACATGAGCTTGTGTTTAATATCCCAGCTCTTGCATCACAAGAGGTGAAATTTTGACCTGTTTAACACTCTCAGACAACATGAGCTTGTGTTTAATATCCCAGCTTTCACATCATAAGAGGTGAAATTTTGACCTGTTTAGCACTCAGACAATATGAGCTTGTGTTTAATATCCCATCTCTCACATCATAAGAGGTGAAATTTTGACCTGTTTAGCACTCAGACAATATGAGCTTGTGTTTAATATCCCATCTCTCACATCATAAGAGGTGAAATTTTGACCTGTTTAACACACTCAGACAACATGAGCTTGTGTTTAATATCCCAGCTCTCACATCACAAGAGGTGAAATTTTGACTTGTTTAACACACTCAGACAACATGAGCTTGTGTTTAATATCCCATCTCTCACATCATAAGAGGTGAAATTTTGACCTGTTTAACACACTCAGACAACATGAGCTTGTGTTTAATATCCCAGCTTTCACATCATAAGAGGTGAAAATTTGACCTGTTTAACACTCAGACAACATGAGCTTGTGTTTAATATCCCATCTCTCACATCATAAGAGGTGAAAATTTGACCTGTTTAACACTCAGACAATATGAGCTTGTGTTTAATATCCCAGCTCTCACATCATAAGAGGTGAAATTTTGACCTGTTTAACACTCCGACAACATGAGCTTGTGTTTAATATCCCAGCTTTCACATCATAAGGGGTAAAAATTTGACCTGTTTAACACTGTCAGACAACATGAGCTTGTGTTTAATATCCCAGCTTTCACATCATAAGAGGTGAAATTTTGACCTGTTTAACACTCTCAGACAACATGAGCTTGTGTTTAATATCCCAGCTCTCACATCACAAGAGGTGAAATTTTGACCTGTTTAACACTCTCAGACAACATGAGCTTGTGTTTAATATCCCAGCTTTCACATCATAAGAGGTGAAATTTTGACCTGTTTAACACTCTCAGACAACATGAGCTTGTGTTTAATATCCCAGCTTTCACATCATAAGAGGTGAAAATTTGATCTGTTTAACATTCTCAGACAACATGAGCTTGTGTTTAATATCCCAGCTCTCACATCATAAGAGGTGAAATTTTGACCTGTTTAACACTCTCAGACAACATGAGCTTGTGTTTAATATCCCATCTCTCACATCATAAGAGGTGAAATTTTGACCTGTTTAACACACTCAGACAACATGAGCTTGTGTTTAATATCCCAGCTTTCACATCATAAGAGGTGAAATTTTGACCTGTTTAACACTCGGACAACATGAGCTTGTGTTTAATATCCCAGCTCTCACATCACAAGAGGTGAAATTTTGACCTGTTTAACACTCTCAGACAACATGAACTTGTGTTTAATATCCCATCTCTCACATCATAAGAGGTGAAATTTTGACCTGTTTAACACACTCAGACAACATGAGCTTGTGTATAATATCCCAGCTCTCACATCATAAGAGGTGAAATTTTGACCTGTTTAACACTCTCAGACAACATGAGCTTGTGTTTAATATCCCAGCTTTCACATCATAAGAGGTGAAAATTTGACCTGTTTAACACTCAGACAAGATGAGCTTGTGTTTAATATCCCAGCTTTCACATCATAAGAGGTGAAATTTTGACCTGTTTAACACTCAGACAACATGAGCTTGTGTTTAATATCCCAGCTCTCACATCATAAGAGGTGAAATTTTGACCTGTTTAACATTCTCAGACAACATGAGCTTGTGTTTAATATCCCAGCTTTCACATCACAAGAGGTGAAATTTTGACCTGTTTAACACTCAGACAACATGAGCTTGTGTTTAATATCCCAGCTCTCGCATCACAAGAGGTGAAATTTTGACCTGTTTAACACTCTCAGACAACATGAGCTTGTGTTTAATATCCCAGCTTTCACATCATAAGAGGTGAAAATTTGATCTGTTTAACATTCTCGGACAACATGAGCTTGTGTTTAATATCCCAGCTTTCACATCATAAGAGGTGAAATTTTGACCTGTTTAACACTCTCAGACAACATGAGCTTGTGTTTAATATCCCAGCTCTCACATCATAAGAGGTGAAATTTTGACCTGTTTAACACTCGGACAACATGAGCTTGTGTTTAATATCCCAGCTCTCGCATCACAAGAGGTGAAATTTTGACCTGTTTAACACTCAGACAACATGAGCTTGTGTTTAATATCCCAGCTCTCACATCATAAGAGGTGAAATTTTGACCTGTTTAACACTCAGACAACATGAGCTTGTGTTTAATATCCCAGCTCTCGCATCACAAGAGGTGAAATTTTGACCTGTTTAACATTCTCGGACAACATTAGCTTGTGTTTAATATCCCAGCTCTCACATCATAAGAGGTGAAATTTTGACCTGTTTAACACTCTCAGACAACATGAGCTTGTGTTTAATATCCCAGCTCTCACATCACAAGAGGTGAAATTTTGACCTGTTTAACACTCAGACAACATGAGCTTGTGTTTAATATCCCAGCTTTCACATCATAAGAGGTGAAATTTTGACCTGTTTAACACTCTCAGACAACATGAGCTTGTGTTTAATATCCCAGCTTTCACATCATAAGGGTGAAATTTTGACCTGTTTAACACTCTCAGACAACATGAGCTTGTGTTTAATATCCCATCTTTTGCATCACAAGAGGTGAAATTTTGACCTGTTTAACACTCTCAGACAACATGAGTTTGTGTTTAATATCCCAGCTTTCACATCACAAGAGGTGAAATTTTGACCTGTTTAACACTCTCAGACAACATGAGCTTGTGTTTAATATCCCAGCTTTCACATCACAAGAGGTGAAATTTTGACCTGTTTAACACTCTCAGACAACATGAGCTTGTGTTTAATATCCCAGCTCTCACATCATAAGAGGTGAAAATTTGACCTGTTTAACACTCTCAGACAACATGAGTTTGTGTTTAATATCCCAGCTTTCACATCACAAGAGGTGAAATTTTGACCTGTTTAGCACTCTCAGACAACATGAGCTTGTGTTTAATATCCCAGCTTTCACATCATAAGAGGTGAAATTTTGACCTGTTTAACACTCTCAGACAACATGAGCTTGTGTTTAATATCCCAGCTTTCACATCATAAGGGTGAAATTTTGACCTGTTTAACACTCTCAGACAACATGAGCTTGTGTTTAATATCCCAGCTTTCGCATCACAAGAGGTGAAATTTTGACCTGTTTAAGACTCTCAGACAACATGAGCTTGTGTTTAATATCCCAGCTTTCACATCACAAGAGGTGAAATTTTGACCTGTTTAACACTCTCAGACAACATGAGCTTGTGTTTAATGTCCCATCTCTCACATTATAAGAGGTGAAATTTTAACCTGTTTAACACTCAGACAACATGAGCTTGTGTTTAATATCCCAGCTCTCACATCACAAGAGGTGAAATTTTGACCTGTTTAACACTCAGACAACATGAGCTTGTGTTTAATATCCCAGCTTTCACATCACAAGAGGTGAAATTTTGACCTGTTTAACACTCAGACAACATGAGCTTGTGTTTAATATCCCAGCTCTTGCATCACAAGAGGTGAAATTTTGACCTGTTTAACACTCTCAGACAACATGAGCTTGTGTTTAATATCCCAGCTTTCACATCATAAGAGGTGAAATTTTGACCTGTTTAGCACTCAGACAATATGAGCTTGTGTTTAATATCCCATCTCTCACATCATAAGAGGTGAAATTTTGACCTGTTTAGCACTCAGACAATATGAGCTTGTGTTTAATATCCCATCTCTCACATCATAAGAGGTGAAATTTTGACCTGTTTAACACACTCAGACAACATGAGCTTGTGTTTAATATCCCAGCTCTCACATCACAAGAGGTGAAATTTTGACTTGTTTAACACACTCAGACAACATGAGCTTGTGTTTAATATCCCATCTCTCACATCATAAGAGGTGAAATTTTGACCTGTTTAACACACTCAGACAACATGAGCTTGTGTTTAATATCCCAGCTTTCACATCATAAGAGGTGAAAATTTGACCTGTTTAACACTCAGACAACATGAGCTTGTGTTTAATATCCCATCTCTCACATCATAAGAGGTGAAAATTTGACCTGTTTAACACTCAGACAATATGAGCTTGTGTTTAATATCCCAGCTCTCACATCATAAGAGGTGAAATTTTGACCTGTTTAACACTCCGACAACATGAGCTTGTGTTTAATATCCCAGCTTTCACATCATAAGGGGTAAAAATTTGACCTGTTTAACACTCTCAGACAACATGAGCTTGTGTTTAATATCCCAGCTTTCACATCATAAGAGGTGAAATTTTGACCTGTTTAACACTCTCAGACAACATGAGCTTGTGTTTAATATCCCAGCTCTCACATCACAAGAGGTGAAATTTTGACCTGTTTAACACTCTCAGACAACATGAGCTTGTGTTTAATATCCCAGCTTTCACATCATAAGAGGTGAAATTTTGACCTGTTTAACACTCTCAGACAACATGAGCTTGTGTTTAATATCCCAGCTTTCACATCATAAGAGGTGAAAATTTGATCTGTTTAACATTCTCAGACAACATGAGCTTGTGTTTAATATCCCAGCTCTCACATCATAAGAGGTGAAATTTTGACCTGTTTAACACTCTCAGACAACATGAGCTTGTGTTTAATATCCCATCTCTCACATCATAAGAGGTGAAATTTTGACCTGTTTAACACACTCAGACAACATGAGCTTGTGTTTAATATCCCAGCTTTCACATCATAAGAGGTGAAATTTTGACCTGTTTAACACTCGGACAACATGAGCTTGTGTTTAATATCCCAGCTCTCACATCACAAGAGGTGAAATTTTGACCTGTTTAACACTCGGACAACATGAACTTGTGTTTAATATCCCATCTCTCACATCATAAGAGGTGAAATTTTGACCTGTTTAACACACTCAGACAACATGAGCTTGTGTTTAATATCCCAGCTCTCACATCACAAGAGGTGAAATTTTGACTTGTTTAACACACTCAGACAACATGAGCTTGTGTTTAATATCCCATCTCTCACATCATAAGAGGTGAAATTTTGACCTGTTTAACACACTCAGACAACATGAGCTTGTGTTTAATATCCCAGCTTTCACATCATAAGAGGTGAAAATTTGACCTGTTTAACACTCAGACAACATGAGCTTGTGTTTAATATCCCATCTCTCACATCATAAGAGGTGAAAATTTGACCTGTTTAACACTCAGACAATATGAGCTTGTGTTTAATATCCCAGCTCTCACATCATAAGAGGTGAAATTTTGACCTGTTTAACACTCCGACAACATGAGCTTGTGTTTAATATCCCAGCTTTCACATCATAAGGGGTAAAAATTTGACCTGTTTAACACTGTCAGACAACATGAGCTTGTGTTTAATATCCCAGCTTTCACATCATAAGAGGTGAAATTTTGACCTGTTTAACACTCTCAGACAACATGAGCTTGTGTTTAATATCCCAGCTCTCACATCACAAGAGGTGAAATTTTGACCTGTTTAACACTCTCAGACAACATGAGCTTGTGTTTAATATCCCAGCTTTCACATCATAAGAGGTGAAATTTTGACCTGTTTAACACTCTCAGACAACATGAGCTTGTGTTTAATATCCCAGCTTTCACATCATAAGAGGTGAAAATTTGATCTGTTTAACATTCTCAGACAACATGAGCTTGTGTTTAATATCCCAGCTCTCACATCATAAGAGGTGAAATTTTGACCTGTTTAACACTCTCAGACAACATGAGCTTGTGTTTAATATCCCATCTCTCACATCATAAGAGGTGAAATTTTGACCTGTTTAACACACTCAGACAACATGAGCTTGTGTTTAATATCCCAGCTTTCACATCATAAGAGGTGAAATTTTGACCTGTTTAACACTCGGACAACATGAGCTTGTGTTTAATATCCCAGCTCTCACATCACAAGAGGTGAAATTTTGACCTGTTTAACACTCTCAGACAACATGAACTTGTGTTTAATATCCCATCTCTCACATCATAAGAGGTGAAATTTTGACCTGTTTAACACACTCAGACAACATGAGCTTGTGTATAATATCCCAGCTCTCACATCATAAGAGGTGAAATTTTGACCTGTTTAACACTCTCAGACAACATGAGCTTGTGTTTAATATCCCAGCTTTCACATCATAAGAGGTGAAAATTTGACCTGTTTAACACTCAGACAAGATGAGCTTGTGTTTAATATCCCAGCTTTCACATCATAAGAGGTGAAATTTTGACCTGTTTAACACTCAGACAACATGAGCTTGTGTTTAATATCCCAGCTCTCACATCATAAGAGGTGAAATTTTGACCTGTTTAACATTCTCAGACAACATGAGCTTGTGTTTAATATCCCAGCTTTCACATCACAAGAGGTGAAATTTTGACCTGTTTAACACTCAGACAACATGAGCTTGTGTTTAATATCCCAGCTCTCGCATCACAAGAGGTGAAATTTTGACCTGTTTAACACTCTCAGACAACATGAGCTTGTGTTTAATATCCCAGCTTTCACATCATAAGAGGTGAAAATTTGATCTGTTTAACATTCTCGGACAACATGAGCTTGTGTTTAATATCCCAGCTTTCACATCATAAGAGGTGAAATTTTGACCTGTTTAACACTCTCAGACAACATGAGCTTGTGTTTAATATCCCAGCTCTCACATCATAAGAGGTGAAATTTTGACCTGTTTAACACTCGGACAACATGAGCTTGTGTTTAATATCCCAGCTCTCGCATCACAAGAGGTGAAATTTTGACCTGTTTAACACTCAGACAACATGAGCTTGTGTTTAATATCCCAGCTCTCACATCATAAGAGGTGAAATTTTGACCTGTTTAACACTCAGACAACATGAGCTTGTGTTTAATATCCCAGCTCTCGCATCACAAGAGGTGAAATTTTGACCTGTTTAACATTCTCGGACAACATTAGCTTGTGTTTAATATCCCAGCTCTCACATCATAAGAGGTGAAATTTTGACCTGTTTAACACTCTCAGACAACATGAGCTTGTGTTTAATATCCCAGCTCTCACATCACAAGAGGTGAAATTTTGACCTGTTTAACACTCAGACAACATGAGCTTGTGTTTAATATCCCAGCTTTCACATCATAAGAGGTGAAATTTTGACCTGTTTAACACTCTCAGACAACATGAGCTTGTGTTTAATATCCCAGCTTTCACATCATAAGGGTGAAATTTTGACCTGTTTAACACTCTCAGACAACATGAGCTTGTGTTTAATATCCCATCTTTTGCATCACAAGAGGTGAAATTTTGACCTGTTTAACACTCTCAGACAACATGAGTTTGTGTTTAATATCCCAGCTTTCACATCACAAGAGGTGAAATTTTGACCTGTTTAACACTCTCAGACAACATGAGCTTGTGTTTAATATCCCAGCTTTCACATCACAAGAGGTGAAATTTTGACCTGTTTAACACTCTCAGACAACATGAGCTTGTGTTTAATATCCCAGCTCTCACATCATAAGAGGTGAAAATTTGACCTGTTTAACACTCTCAGACAACATGAGTTTGTGTTTAATATCCCAGCTTTCACATCACAAGAGGTGAAATTTTGACCTGTTTAGCACTCTCAGACAACATGAGCTTGTGTTTAATATCCCAGCTTTCACATCATAAGAGGTGAAATTTTGACCTGTTTAACACTCTCAGACAACATGAGCTTGTGTTTAATATCCCAGCTTTCACATCATAAGG
Organism: Bathymodiolus brooksi; assembly: GCA_963680875.1. Taxonomy (NCBI): domain Eukaryota; kingdom Metazoa; phylum Mollusca; class Bivalvia; order Mytilida; family Modiolidae; genus Bathymodiolus; species Bathymodiolus brooksi. The sequence continues at coordinate 160,814,953 of OY804576.1, forward strand.
GTGAAATTTTGACCTGTTTAACACTCTCAGACAACATGAGCTTGTGTTTAATATCCCAGCTTTCGCATCACAAGAGGTGAAATTTTGACCTGTTTAAGACTCTCAGACAACATGAGCTTGTGTTTAATATCCCAGCTTTCACATCACAAGAGGTGAAATTTTGACCTGTTTAACACTCTCAGACAACATGAGCTTGTGTTTAATGTCCCATCTCTCACATTATAAGAGGTGAAATTTTAACCTGTTTAACACTCAGACAACATGAGCTTGTGTTTAATATCCCAGCTCTCACATCACAAGAGGTGAAATTTTGACCTGTTTAACACTCAGACAACATGAGCTTGTGTTTAATATCCCAGCTTTCACATCACAAGAGGTGAAATTTTGACCTGTTTAACACTCAGACAACATGAGCTTGTGTTTAATATCCCAGCTCTTGCATCACAAGAGGTGAAATTTTGACCTGTTTAACACTCTCAGACAACATGAGCTTGTGTTTAATATCCCAGCTTTCACATCATAAGAGGTGAAATTTTGACCTGTTTAGCACTCAGACAATATGAGCTTGTGTTTAATATCCCATCTCTCACATCATAAGAGGTGAAATTTTGACCTGTTTAGCACTCAGACAATATGAGCTTGTGTTTAATATCCCATCTCTCACATCATAAGAGGTGAAATTTTGACCTGTTTAACACACTCAGACAACATGAGCTTGTGTTTAATATCCCAGCTCTCACATCACAAGAGGTGAAATTTTGACTTGTTTAACACACTCAGACAACATGAGCTTGTGTTTAATATCCCATCTCTCACATCATAAGAGGTGAAATTTTGACCTGTTTAACACACTCAGACAACATGAGCTTGTGTTTAATATCCCAGCTTTCACATCATAAGAGGTGAAAATTTGACCTGTTTAACACTCAGACAACATGAGCTTGTGTTTAATATCCCATCTCTCACATCATAAGAGGTGAAAATTTGACCTGTTTAACACTCAGACAATATGAGCTTGTGTTTAATATCCCAGCTCTCACATCATAAGAGGTGAAATTTTGACCTGTTTAACACTCCGACAACATGAGCTTGTGTTTAATATCCCAGCTTTCACATCATAAGGGGTAAAAATTTGACCTGTTTAACACTCTCAGACAACATGAGCTTGTGTTTAATATCCCAGCTTTCACATCATAAGAGGTGAAATTTTGACCTGTTTAACACTCTCAGACAACATGAGCTTGTGTTTAATATCCCAGCTCTCACATCACAAGAGGTGAAATTTTGACCTGTTTAACACTCTCAGACAACATGAGCTTGTGTTTAATATCCCAGCTTTCACATCATAAGAGGTGAAATTTTGACCTGTTTAACACTCTCAGACAACATGAGCTTGTGTTTAATATCCCAGCTTTCACATCATAAGAGGTGAAAATTTGATCTGTTTAACATTCTCAGACAACATGAGCTTGTGTTTAATATCCCAGCTCTCACATCATAAGAGGTGAAATTTTGACCTGTTTAACACTCTCAGACAACATGAGCTTGTGTTTAATATCCCATCTCTCACATCATAAGAGGTGAAATTTTGACCTGTTTAACACACTCAGACAACATGAGCTTGTGTTTAATATCCCAGCTTTCACATCATAAGAGGTGAAATTTTGACCTGTTTAACACTCGGACAACATGAGCTTGTGTTTAATATCCCAGCTCTCACATCACAAGAGGTGAAATTTTGACCTGTTTAACACTCGGACAACATGAACTTGTGTTTAATATCCCATCTCTCACATCATAAGAGGTGAAATTTTGACCTGTTTAACACACTCAGACAACATGAGCTTGTGTATAATATCCCAGCTCTCACATCATAAGAGGTGAAATTTTGACCTGTTTAACACTCTCAGACAACATGAGCTTGTGTTTAATATCCCAGCTTTCACATCATAAGAGGTGAAAATTTGACCTGTTTAACACTCAGACAAGATGAGCTTGTGTTTAATATCCCAGCTTTCACATCATAAGAGGTGAAATTTTGACCTGTTTAACACTCAGACAACATGAGCTTGTGTTTAATATCCCAGCTCTCACATCATAAGAGGTGAAATTTTGACCTGTTTAACATTCTCAGACAACATGAGCTTGTGTTTAATATCCCAGCTTTCACATCACAAGAGGTGAAATTTTGACCTGTTTAACACTCAGACAACATGAGCTTGTGTTTAATATCCCAGCTCTCGCATCACAAGAGGTGAAATTTTGACCTGTTTAACACTCTCAGACAACATGAGCTTGTGTTTAATATCCCAGCTTTCACATCATAAGAGGTGAAAATTTGATCTGTTTAACATTCTCGGACAACATGAGCTTGTGTTTAATATCCCAGCTTTCACATCATAAGAGGTGAAATTTTGACCTGTTTAACACTCTCAGACAACATGAGCTTGTGTTTAATATCCCAGCTCTCACATCATAAGAGGTGAAATTTTGACCTGTTTAACACTCGGACAACATGAGCTTGTGTTTAATATCCCAGCTCTCGCATCACAAGAGGTGAAATTTTGACCTGTTTAACACTCAGACAACATGAGCTTGTGTTTAATATCCCAGCTCTCACATCATAAGAGGTGAAATTTTGACCTGTTTAACACTCAGACAACATGAGCTTGTGTTTAATATCCCAGCTCTCGCATCACAAGAGGTGAAATTTTGACCTGTTTAACATTCTCGGACAACATTAGCTTGTGTTTAATATCCCAGCTTTCACATCATAAGAGGTGAAATTTTGACCTGTTTAACACTCAGACAACATGAGCTTGTGTTTAATATCCCAGCTTTCACATCATAAGAGGTGAAATTTTGACCTGTTTAACACTCAGACAACATGAGCTTGTGTTTAATATCCCAGCTCTCACATCACAAGAGGTGAAATTTTGACCTGTTTAACACTCAGACAACATGAGCTTGTGTTTAATATCCCTTTTAATATTTGGTAGGTAAATAGAATATTCTTAACAATGTTTATAAGGAATGGAATACATTAACTCAGTAACACATTGAAACTTTTACATTATTTTTAGGAAGATCAAAAAACATTAAAATCAAAGATGAGGGAGAAGATAAGACCAAAGATGGGGAAGATTGATATTGATTATCAGAAATTACACGATGCTTTCTTCAGATGGCAAACCAAACCTAAGATGACGATACATGGAGATTTATATTATGAGGTATACTAAAATAAATCATTTTTATACAGCCGAAATTGTTGCCGTTGCAATATGTTATGACACTGTCGTCATTCGTCTGTAGACAGAATGGTTTCTGTACAATAACTTAAGATGTAGAGATTCTTCTCAATTTTGAACACAATGATCCTTGCAACTGAATAAAGGTTGGTATTGAATTTGGGTATTATAACACTACCCGTTTTTAAACACTTGGAGCTTATTTTTCATTTAATTTTGATGAGTTTTTTTAATAAATTTCTTAAGAAAATCCCTTTCATAAAAATGCATAGTGTTATCATGTAGCTGTTACCCTTTTTTTTTTTTTTACATAAAAGGGGTCCATAAGGGGGAAATTTCTAACTTTTAACTTTTTTACTTTTCATCCAATTTTTATGCAGTTTTTTCACAATGGTCATCTTAATGGGTTATTGGGGGTCTTAAAAAATGTTGGTATTTATTTCAAAAAGGGTGTAAAAGAGGCCCAAATTACAAAATTTTGCATATTTGGAAAGCATGAAAACTGATTTCCCCTATCTCTTTCAGTTTCGGAGATTCTATTTTTCATCCAATTTTAATGCATTTTTTGGCAAAATGATGATCTTGAATTTTTGGATGGACCATAAAAAAGTTGTGCAATTTATTTCGAATAGAGGTCTAAGCGGGGTCTAAATTCCAAAATTTTGCATATTAGCTAGGTATGTGGAATTTTTATTTTTCATCCAGTTTTGATGCATTTTTTTCTTTGATTTGTTTGGACCAAGAGCTTTTGGTAGTATCTTTTATGGTTTCGGAAATAAACTCAACCGAAAGAGGACATCAAAAGTTGAATCCCAAAATTTTAACTTTCTTTTTCTTCTACATCCCATTTTATATCAAAAAGGGGCCAAAATTCAGAAATTTAACATCTTTGGAACAAATATTTAACACTTGAAATAATAAAACAAAACAAGTGTCAAAAATACAAGGGGTCCAGCTTATTACTGTTTCCAACATATTATTGTGTCCTTAAGCAATTTACTGTGTCATGAAAAATGCTGTGTCCACACTTGCTTTTAATATTACGGTAAACTTGTTATCCCCTCACCAACGAAGTTGCGAAGGGATATAGTAACGCTACCGTCCTTCCGTAACATCCTTGTGAACACTCTAGAATCAACATCCTTCAATGGATTTTGACCAAACTTGGTACATAATTAGTCCTTAGGAGAGTCTGGAACCCTATTGATTTTCAAGGTCAAAGGTCAAGATCACAAGGTCACATTTTTACCACATAACATCCTTGTGAACACTCTAGAATCAACATTCTTCAATGGATTTTGACCAAACTTGGTACATACTTAGTCCTTAGGAGAGTCTGGAACCCTATTGATTTTCAAGGTCAAAGGTCAATGTCACCGGGTCAAATCTTTACTGCATAACATCCTTGTGAACACTAGAATCAACATCCTTCAATGGATTTTGACCAGTCCTTAGGTGAGTCTGGAACCCTATTGATTTTCAAGGTCACAGGGTCTAATTTTTACCCTGTAACATCCTTGTGAACACTAAAAAAAGGTGTGTTATACAGCAACAACTATTCAGGGTAATAAGTGTTTTAAAGATAAAAGGACAATTAATAATTTACCTGTGGCTTGTCACCATATGCCTTGTTTTCCGGAAGGATGTTTCCCCCCTATATTATCCCCTCGCCAACGAAGTTGCAAAGGGATATAGAAACGCTACCGTCCTTCCGTAACATCCTTGTTAACACTCTAGAATCAACATCCTTTAATGGATTTTGACCAAACTTGGTACATACTTAGTCCTTAAGAGAATCTGGAACCGTCAAGGTCATAGGCCAAAGGTCAAGGTCACCGGGTCAAATTTTTAGGCGAGGGGATATGCCACGTTTTGCATTGCCCTTGTTCAACTTGTCTCTTGTTGACATGCTGCAGTCATATCGTTCTTTGCTCTATGTAGACCTTTGTTAGAATTAAAATTATTTTTCGTTAAATAATTACTTGCCATAATAAAAATATGGATATCATCCATTAGCAGCTGACATGAACCAGAAAACCCCCCCCCCCCCCCCCCCCCAAAAAAAAACTGATGACCTCTACCCTAACTTGGCAGAAGCATACCCTATTCCATCATCACTGTTTGCTGCATTTAAACCGGAAAAGTGATGAAGAAATAAGGAAAGTAAAACAGTTGACAAATTTATTTATTGTAAAAGAACGTAACAAATGGTATGATCACATAGAACAAAATAAAAAGACATTTTTAAATGAAGACAGCAATTATTTTTGTGGATGGGGAACAAAAAAAGGTTTTCCCTAATATTATGGAAAGATAATTGTGGTTTGGAAGACTCTTTATCAAAATGTTTTTGTTTTATAGGGTAAAGAGTTTGAAACTCGATTAAAAGAAAAGAAGCCTGGAAATTTATCAGATGACTTAAGAACAGCCCTTGGAATGCCAATAGGACATGTAAGTCTGCCTGTCTTATCACCCCTATATCTGCTTAAAATAAATGAGATACATGTGTCCTGAAATTGTTGTAAAATTTAACAATAATGTTTTATTCTACAACCCATTCACTTTATTTACAATTTATTAATTCATTTTCATGGAAAACATTGCAAATTATTCAGTTATTGAGTAACTGGATTACATTTTCTAGTAATATCTCTGGTCAAAATAACTTGTTTATGTTTTGACTGTAACTAAGTAGAAATATGAAGAGGAACCAGTAGACTGTGTATTTCCTTGTTATCATGGCTATATTTAATTTGTTTTATTTATTTTTTTAATTTCAGAATTCTGAGAAGTTTCCTCCTCCGTGGTTGATAGCCATGCAAAGATATGGTCCACCACCATCATACCCAAACTTAAAAGTACCCGGTCTTAATGCTCCAATACCAGATGTATGTAAACTTATTACACTACATGTTTAGGAAGCCTTCATCTTCAACTCATTGATCATTATATATCTGTTTAATTCAAATATTAGCATTCTCACATGAAGATGTTCATATCAAAGTTAAGTGTGAAGATTTTTGTTAGTTCCCCTCACCCAAAGCTATTGCCATCACTTTTGTCTGTCGCCTCTCTGTTGTTTGTAAGCTTTTCACATTTCAATCTTCTCCTCGGAACATACTTGGCAAATTGGAAACCTACTGCTGGAATAATGCTTAGAAAATTCTTCAATTCGTCTTAATGAACAAAAAACATGGCTCCATAGGCATTCTTGTTTCTTACAACACATTTTTTTATTATTATGGACAAAATGAAAACAAAGATTGATATTGGTGTTTTCAACCCCACCCATTTGTGAAAAGTGGTACTGAAATATAAAATGATAATTTACAGGCTTTAATGCCTCTTTTCTTCACCAATACTTCTTATATTTTAATACAATGTTAATATTCACGAAATCGAAACAAAGTTTGATTTTGGAGTTTTGTCCCCACTTGTGTTGAAGAGAAGCATAAAATTGCAAAATGAGTGCAACTATCTACTTGATTAAAATTATGTTTGTCATCTATGTAGAGAAAGGTTGTATGCTCTATCTGAAATAGCAGGCTCCTTACTGATTGGTCAGGTTAAAATAGTGCTTTATTTACTGTACTTTATCTCAGTTAGCTTAAAGGCTACATATGTTTTACAAAGTTCAAGTTAAGAAATGTGATTTGAATATTACTTTAAGGCTTGTTCCTTTGGATACCATGCTGGAGGCTGGGGAAAACCCCCTGTGGATGAAAATGGAAAACCTTTGTATGGAGACGTATTTGGTACACAGAGTGCAGATTTCCAGGTAAATACTTTCAACACTCAGGTAATTTATCAGTACACAATGCAGATGTTCAGATATATTCTGTCAACACTCAAGTAATCTGTCTGTACACAGTACAGTTGTTCAGGTAATCTGTCTCTACACAGAGTGCAGTTGTTCAGGTAAACTGTCTGTACACACAGTGCAGTTGTTCAGGTATATTCTGTCAATACTTAGATAATCTGTCTGTACACATCAGTACAGGTGTTCATGTATGTTTATTTCACTATCTATACTTACCTGCATCAACTTTTTGCAATGTTCTCGTGTCGTCTTCAGCATTTGCCTGAATTCAAATTTAAATTTCCCGCCTCAACAACCCATCGGTTACCTCTCTTAAAATACAAGCCTCGTTTTCAGTTTTTTTCGGGCAGCCATGCTGTCTTCAGCAAAATGGTCCTGATTTTATACAACTATTTTGGAGTATATTAAATGATTTTTAGTTGAGAAAATACGTTTTTTTCTGAAGCAGAAACCTTTATTTACCCTTTTTATCGTTTATTTTATTTGGATTACGTATATATTACGTGATGTCAGCAGATTTCAAACTTTGTATAAAGTGTGATAAATTGGTTATTATTTTGGATGATCACGATGATTGTTACCGTCATCGAGTTTGTAATAGTGAATTTCCGTGCGAGATTTGTAAATCTTGGACATCGGAAAAACGTCAGTCGGTCGAACGTATGATTGACAAAGCTCGCTTGGCGGCTACCAAGAAACAGTCGAGATCGACTGATGTTGAGACTTGTCCTTCAACTTCAAGTCCTCTTACGGGGACACGACAATTTGTTGCTTCAAGCCTTCTTACGAGGGCCGACAACCAAAACAATCAAAGTCTTCTTACGGGGACAGTAACCACCCAAAGTCCTCTTACGGGGACAGGAGCCATACAAAGTCCTCTTGTGGGGACAGGGACAGGAGCCATACAAAGTCCTCTTGTGGGGACAGGGACCTTCCAAAGTAACTCCCCTGTAGGGGTTGGCAGTGACCATGATATTCACGCATCTAATATCAACATTAATGCTCAGGCACGAACTGAAATGTCGTCTAATCCATTTATGTGGATGTTTAATATGCCAAATCAACAAGACTTTTGGAAAGATTTTGTAGACAAGAGAGTTTAAGAGGCCCTTAATCCTACCCTCTTGAGGTCTGCAGCAACGTCTGCCACTTTTATCTCAAATACTACAACCTCTGTATCCACTAGTGTGTCATGTACTGCAAACATGACTACGTCAACTTTCTCAAATGTCAGACGTAGGTTTGACAAGTTCTCCAATAATAATGATTATGAGGATGTCTCGGAAGACGAGTCCGAGTTTTCAGTTTTGGCTCGTAACCAGTCAGAGTCCAAGAGTGATAATGGGGATAATGAAAATCCAGACCAGAATTCAGTGGCTGGTACTTGCTCAGACCAAGTTTTTGTAGATCATGCAGATATTAACAATAATTTTAGCTACACTAACCTTATGTGTAAAGTAGCATCAGAACTTGGTATCACGGTTGATAGTGAAAAATCACAGGAGGTCCAGTACCAATCTGTCTCGGATCACTTGTCATGTGACAAGCAAAATAACTCCTCACCAAGATGTAGGCTTCCCTTGAATGCTTTACATTCAGTCGATAAGGAATTTGTGAATAAAGGTACCCTACGTACTTTCAAAGCCTCAGATGATGAGAAATTCCAGATTAGTAGTGATCATTTCAATCAATTCTGTACCCCTCCTCATTTAGATGAAAATGCAGAGGAAGGTTTGACAAGTTGCAATGTACAACAGGGTCAGAATAAAAACTTTGGATCTAAAAAATCACATTTTCATTTTAAGAACAGGGAATTGTTTTTACAAAACATAGAATTAAAAAAGATTGATTCTCAGTCTAGGCTTTTGTTGGGCCAAATATCACATGGTGTCTTGCTAACTTCGTATATTGCCAAGGTTAATATTGATGATGATCGACTTGATGCATTAAAGGCTTTGCTTCAAGTTTTCAAAGCAATGTCTGATGTTACTGCTCGTATCGCAGTTAATTCTGTGAAATGTAGATGAATCTTGCATATTAAGGAGATGTCCTTTAAGAATAAGTCTACAGAAAACAAACTGAAACAATTATCTACCCTTGGTCCTAATTTATTTGCCGGCAAATTTTTTGATTTGCTTCATGACAGTGCTGAAAATATCCGTGATGCAAAGGAGACTCAGCATCTAAGAAAAATAAAAGTCGTTGACAAACAAGAGTCTAAGCCCTCAAACTTACATGTAGGGGCTAAACGCAAGGTTATGGATGGTGATTACTCAGCTGAATCTGCTAAAAGATTCAAGTCCTCTGGTCCACATCAAAAACACAAATCAAACAACCAGGACAGAAGGGGTCAAAGTTCAGTTTCTGACTCCTTTAAAAAAAAAAAGGGACCACGACAGCTGGGGTTTCGTCCCCAGAAGTAAAAAGATTGATAAGTTATGTACAGTTAGCCCAGGATCAGACCCAGGTAGGGTGTCATGTACAGAATTTTGTCGACAAATGGAAGCAGGTAACTTCTGATCCCTGGGTGTTGAAAATAGTAGAGGAAGGGTTGCGTCTAAAATTTGTAAGCAAACCTCCAAAGTCCGGAGTGCGGACAACAAATTTGTTAAATATTGTACATATGTCAAATATTTTAGAAGAAGTAAACAAATTATTAGGAAAAGGTGCTATAGAATTAGTACCACCAGGTCAGGAAGGCCAGGGTTTTTACAGCACCTTTTTCATTGTTCCAAAAAAAGACGGAGGTCTCCGTCCAATATTAAACTTGAAACCTCTCAATGTATACATGGAAAAATCTCATTTCAAGATGGAAACACTAAGATCAATCATTCAAGCCCTCCATGTGGGGGAGTGGGGGTCCACCTTAGATCTGCGAGATGCATACCTACAAATTCCCATGTTTCCACCTCACAGGAAGTATCTGAGGTTTTGTGTACAGGGAGTTCATTACCAATTTCGAGCCATGCCCTTCGGCATCACAGTTGCACCAAGGGTTTTTACCAAACTAATGGCCGCAGTAGGTGGGCATCTGCGCAGTCAACAAATTCACATTTTTATGTATCTGGACGATTGGCTAGTCAAAAATCAGATTCGAGAATTGTTACTTCATCAATTAAATCAAACAATACAACTTCTGGTAGATCTAGGATTGATAATCAATTTAGACAAATGCCATTTAGTGCCTTCACAGATAATTACCTATCTGGGTGCAGTTTTCAACCTGAACAAGGGGTTAGTTCTCCCTTCCGAGAACAGGTTTTTGGCAATCAACCAAGCAATTGCAGATATAATCTACAACCGCCAATGTCCAGCTTCCCATTTTTTACGACTGTTGGGACTCATGGCTTCATGCATAGATACAGTTCCATATGGCCGTTTACATATGCGCCCTATCCAAATATACCTTCTCTATTTCTGGCGCCCACATATAGATGGACTACATTTCAAAATTCCAGTTTTCCCCATACTAGCAGCACACTTAATGTGGTGGCAACAAGAGAGGAATATTTTCAGAGGGGTACCCCTGCAGGGATATCCACACAACAAAGTTCTGTGGACAGATGCATCCAAGTGGGGTTGGGGTGCACACTTGGGCACCCATCAGGTGGCAGGTCAGTGGCTGAAGGAATTGATCAATCATCATATCAATTGGCTAGAGATGAGAGCTGTATGGAATGCTTTGATAGAGTTTCAGGAGGAGATTCAGGGAGAGAATCTGCTTATCAGATGCGACAATGCCACAGTAGTGGCATATATAAACAAGCAAGGGGGAACCAAATCAATACCACTTTGTCTTCTTTTATAGGACATGATGCAATGGTGTTTAAAACACAACATTCACATCCATGCAGCTCATATTCCAGGGAAAAAGAATTGTCTTGCAGACAAGTTGTCCCGGGGTCAGAAACTTGTGCGTTTAACAGAATGGGCACTCAAACCCATCAATAGTTCAACATATTTTTCAAATAATGGGAACCCCAAACATAGATCTCTTTGCCACTCGTGCCAACTCTCAGCTTCCAGTGTTTTGCAGTCCTTATCCAGATCCCCTAGCATGGACATGCGATGCACTGTCTGTGAGTTGGGAGAGGATGTTTGCATATGCATTTCCTTCCCCCCATACTCATTCCCAAAGTCTTAATGAAAGTCAGACAAGAGAATGACTTAATTCTTCTGGTAGCGCCCTTAGCTCCACATCAGTCTTGGTTTCCTCAACTTCTGGAGTTAATAGTGGATGTTCCTCTAAAACTACCAGTATTACACGACCTGTTGTCTCAGAACAGAGGTCTGTCATTACATCCAAATCCAAGAAGTCTAAATCTGGCAGTGTGGAAAATATCGGCAGATCAAAATCTTCAAAGCCGTTTTCTTCAAAAGCTTCCAAATATATGGAACAATCTATCAGATCCTCCACACGGAGACTGTATTCCGTTAGATGGGAAATATTTAGTAGATGGTGTGCTGAAAGGCAAATTAGTCCCACTTCAGCTTCTGTAGGTAATGTTGCTGACTTTTTTGTTTATTTACATTCAGTTAAAAAGTGTAAAGTGGCTACTATTATAGGTTATAGATCAGCAATCAGTTCAAAACATAAAGGTTGGGGTGGTAGTTCAGTTAGCACTAATGGAGACCTTACAAAATTAATCAAAGGTATTTTTAATTCAAATCCAATTTTGAAACCACTTCTCCCTAACTGGGATTTACCTTCGGTACTTTGGCGGTTATGTGATCCACCTTTTGAACCTCTTTTATCTTGTGATGTAAAATTGTTAACATGGAAAACAGTATTTTTAATTGCATTAGCAACAGCATCCAGGGTTAGTGAGTTACACGCATTATCTGTGAAAGATGGAAATTTGAGATATGAGAGACATGGCATTAGACTTTTGCCTAATTTACAATTTCTCAGTAAGACACAGCGTTTAAATAACCCATGGATTCCAATTTTCATTCCGTCTTTTCATAATTTTGCTACAGAGGCTAGAGATTTGTTACTTTGTCCATATAGGGCATTGAAAATGTATATTAAACGAACTGAATCTCAAAGGAAAGAGATTGATTCAGATAGCTTGTTTATTACATACCAAAAAGGAGTTTGTAAACCAGTTTCGAAAAATTCAGTGGCAAGATGGATCGTTTCTTTAATTAAGTGGGTGTATCAAGACACCAGCAAACATTTAAGTACAGTGCGTGCTCATGATACAAGAAAACTTGCCACTTCTTGGGCCTTCTTTAATGGAGCGTCCATAACTGAAATTATCAGAGCAGCTCATTGGGCATCTGAAAGTACTTTCACTTCATTCTACATGAAGGATGTGCCTACCAAAGGTGCAAGATTTGCTAGATCAGCTATATTGGAGACAGCCAAGAGGAAGTTTTAGGAGGTGGGTAAATGTTATTTTTAATTAGGCCTTCCCTCTTCCCTTGAATTCTACAAATTCGAGGAATTATGTATTGCAAAAAGTTGATGCAGGTAAGTATAGATAGTGAAATAAACTGTGCGTTTTTTAAGTAAAATGCCTGTTTATGAAGTATCTATACTTACCTGCATCATCCGCCCTCCTCCCCTTACGGCCTTTTTTTTCTAAAGTTGCCCTCACAACTGAAAACGAGGCTTGTATTTTAAGGGAGGTAACCGATGGGTTGTTGAGGCAGGAAATTTAAATTTGAATTCAGGCAAATGCTGAAGACGACCCGAGAACATTGCAAAAAGTTGATGCAGGTAAGTATAGATACTTCATAAACAGGCATTTTACTTAAAAAATGCACAATTCTGTCTGTACAGGTGTTCGTGTATATTCTGTCTGTACATATAAGTACAGGTGTTCATGTATATTCTGTCTGTACACATAAGTACAGGTGTTCATGTATATTCTGTCTACACTTAATTACATGTGTTCATGTATATTCTGTCTACACATAAGTACAGGTGTTCATGTATATTCTGTCTACACATAAGTACAGGTGTTCATGTATATTCTGTTTACACTTAATTACAGGTGTTCATGTATATTCTGTCTGTACACTTAAGTACAGGTGTTCATGTATAATCTGTCTGTACACTTAAGTACAGGTGTTCATGTATATTCTGTCTGTCCACTTAAGTACAGGTGTACATATATATTCTGTTTGTACACTTAAGTACAGGTGTTCATGTGTATTCTGTCTACACATAAGTACATGTGTTCCTGTATAATCTTTCTGTACACTTAAATACAGGTGTTCATGTGTATTCTGTCTGTACACATAAGTACAGGTGTTCATGTGTATTCTGTCTGTACACATAAGTACAGGTGTTCATGTGTATTCTGTCTGTACACATAAGTACAGGTGTTCATGTGTATTCTGTCTGTACACATAAGTACAGGTGTTCATGTGTATTCTGTCTGTACACATAAGTACAGGTGTTCATGTGTATTCTGTCTGTACACATAAGTACATGTGTTCCTGTATAATTTATCTGTACACTTAAATACAGATGTTCATGTGTATTCTGTCTGTACACATAAGTACAGATGTTCATGTGTATTCTGTCTGTACACATAAGTACAGGTATTCATGTGTATTCTGTCTGTACACATAAGTACAGGTGTTCATGTGTATTCTGTCTGTACACATAAGTACAGGTGTACATGTATATTCTGTCTGTACACATAAGTACAGGTGTTCATGTGTATTCTGTCTGTACACATAAGTACAGGTGTTCTATAAATATTAAATTACAAATTTCTAGTACATGTACAAAGTATTTTTTATTGAACAGGTGCCTGTTAAAGAAGAAGAAATAGATAAGTCATTATGGGGAGAACTTGAGGAAGAATCTTCATCAGAGGAGGAGTCATCTGAAGAGGAAGAGGAGGAGCTTCCTGATGAAACTGGTCTGATAACTCCTGGTCCAGAAGGGTATGATTAGTAATTAAATAACATAGCTGAATGTCATATATAAATGAAACTGGTCTGATAACTCCTGGTCCAGAAGGGTAATTAAATAACATAGCTGAATGTCATATATAAATGAAACTGGTCTGATAACTCCTGGTCCAGAAGGGTAATTAAATAACATAGCTGAATGTCATATATAAATGAAACTGGTCTGATAACTCCTGGTCCAGAAGGGTATGATTAGTAATTAAATAACATAGCTGAATGTGATATATAAATGAAACTGGTCTGATAACTCAGGGTCCAGAAGAGTAATTAAATAACATAGCTGAATGTCATATATCAATGTAACTGGTCTGATAACTCCTGGTCCAGAAGGGTAATTAAATAACATAGCTGAATGTCATATACCAATAAAACTGGTCTGATAACTCATGGTCCAGAAGGGTATGATTAGTAATTAAATAACATAGCTGAATGTCATATATAAATGAAACTGGTCTGATAACTCCTGGTCCAGAAGGGTATGATTAGTAATTAAATAACATAGCTGAATGTCATATATAAATGAAACTGGTCTGATAACTCCTGGTCCAGAAGGGTATGATTAGTAATTAAATAACATAGCTGAATGTCATATATCAATGAAACTGGTCTGATAACTCCTGATCCAGAAGGGTAATTAAATAACATAGCTGAATGTCAAATATCAATGTAACTGGTCTGATAACTCCAGGTCCAGAAGGGTAATTAAATAACATAGCTGAATTTCATATACCAATAAAACTGGTCTGATAACTCCTGGTCCAGAAGGGTAATTAAATAACATAGCTGAATGTCATATATCATTATTATATTTCGTGCAAAAATCTATTAATTTCATTGGATAATAGGCATTTGACATTCCTCAATAGCTTTTTTTTGGTGTAGGAATCAGATCGTAGTAACACCCTCCCGAACCGAACTTTGCCAAACCGGAAAATAACACCCGATCCGTTCGAGTTTTGCCGATTAGTCATTTCCGGTATGTTTGTTGTTTTTTAGTTTGTTAGAAGCAAGAAACTGTAATGTTATGACAATGCCACAAATTTCTAACAGTAACTGTTCTGTGAATATTCACTTTCACATGAAATAGAAAATTAGCAATATCTAAATTCTTTACCCATCTTTGTTTTTTCTTGTTGTTATTGTTCAAATGAACATTTGTTTTTTGTTATCATTTATCTATATATTTATTGTTGACATTTTTTCCTGTTATTGTTAATGAAAATATTACTTGTTGAAATGATAGTAGTTGTTGCTTTATTTAGGTAGTGATATGTACATAGCGTGTCTCATTGATTAACTGACTCCAATAAAAATTCAAGGTCCTCTTTACTACTGGCATTCAGTATAATAAAAAAACATACTGCCTTTAGTTGAGGGTGTTATGGTAGATGACCACACTCTGGAAAAAGAATATCACCCTCGACTTTGTCTCGGGTGATATTCTTTTCCCAGAGTTTGATATTTTTTTCCTCGTGTGGTATTCTACCATAACACCCTCAACTAAAGGCAGTATGTTTATAATGTAACTGGTCTGATAACTCCTGGTCCAGAAGGGTAATTGAATAACATAGCTGGATGTCATATATCAATAAAACTGGTCTGATAACTCCTGGTCCAGAAGGGTAATTAAATAGCATAACTGAATGTCATATATTAATGTAACTGCTCTGATAACTCCTGGTCCAGAAGGGTAATTAAATAACATAGCTGAATGTCAAAATCAATGTAACTAGTCTGATAACTCCTGGTCCAGAAGGGTAATTAAATAACATAGCTGAATGTCATATATCAATGTAGCTGGTCTGATAACTCATGGTCCAGAAGGGTATGATTAGTAATTAAATAACATAGCTGAATGTCATATATAAATGAAACTGGTCTGATAACTCCTGGTCCAGAAGGGTATGATTAGTAATTAAATAACATAGCTGAATGTCATATATAAATGAAACTGGTCTGATAACTCCGGGTCCAGAAGAGTAATTAAATAACATAGCTGAATGTCATATATCAATGTAACTGGTCTGATAACTCATGGTCCAGAAGGGTATGATTAGTAATTAAATAACATAGCTGAATGTCATATATAAATGAAACTGGTCTGATAACTCCTGGTCCAGAAGGGTATGATTAGTAATTAAATAACATAGCTGAATGTCATATATAAATGAAACTGGTCTGATAACTCCTGGTCCAGAAGGGTATGATTAGTAATTAAATAACATAGCTGAATGTCATATATCAATGAAACTGGTCTGATAACTCCTGATCCAGAAGGGTAATTAAATAACATAGCTGAATGTCAAATATCAATGTAACTGGTCTGATAACTCCGGGTCCAGAAGGGTAATTAAATAACATAGCTGAATTTCATATACCAATAAAACTGGCCTGATAACTCCTGGTCCAGAAGGGTAATTAAATAACATAGCTGAATGTCATATATCATTATTATATTTCGTGCAAAAATCTATTAATTTCATTGGATAATAGGCATTTGACATTCCTCAATAGCTTTTTTTTGGTGTAGGAATCAGATCGTAGTAACACCCTCCCGAACCGAACTTTGCCAAACCGGAAAATAACACCTGATCCGTCCGAGTTTTTGCCGATTAGTCATTTCCGGTATGTTTGTTGTTTTTTACTTTGTTAGAAGCAAGAAACTGTAATGTTATGACAATGCCACAAATTTCTAACAGTAACTGTTCTGTGAATATTCACTTTCACATGAAATAGAAAATTAGCAATATCTAAATTCTTTACCCATCTTTGTTTTTTCTTGTTGTTATTGTTCAAATGAACATTTGTTTTTTGTTATCATTTATCTATATATTTATTGTTGAAATTTTTTTCCTGTTATTGTTAATGAAAATATTACTTGTTGAAATGATAGTAGTTGTTGCTTTATTTAGGTAGTGATATGTACATAGCATGTCTCATTGATTAACTGACTCCAATAAAAATTCAAGGTCCTCTTTACTACTGGCATTCAGTATAATAAAAAAACATACTGCCTTTAGTTGAGGGTGTTATGGTAGATGACCACACTCTGGAAAAAATATCACACTCTGGAAAAAGAATATCACCCTCGACTTTGTCTCGGGTGATATTCTTTTTCCAGAGTTTGATATTTTTTTCCTCGTGTGGTATTCTACCATAACACCCTCAACTAAAGGCAGTATGTTTATAATGTAACTGGTCTGATAACTCCTGGTCCAGAAGGGTAATTAAATAACATAGCTGGATGTCATATATCAATAAAACTGGTCTGATAACTCCTGGTCCAGAAGGGTAATTAAATAGCATAACTGAATGTCATATATTAATGTAACTGCTCTGATAACTCCTGGTCCAGAAGGGTAATTAAATAACATAGCTGAATGTCAAAATCAATGTAACTAGTCTGATAACTCCTGGTCCAGAAGGGTAATTCAATAACATAGCTGAATGTCATATATCAATGTAGCTGGTCTGATAACTCATGGTCCAGAAGGGTAATTAAATAACATAGCTGAATGTCATATATCAATAAAACTGGTCTGATAACTCCTGGTCCAGAAGGGTAATTAAATAACATAGCTGAATGTCATATATCAATGTAACTAGTCTGATAACTCCTGGTCCAGAAGGGTAATTAAATAACATAGCTGAATGTCATATACCAATAAAACTGGTCTGATAACTCATGGTCCAGAAGGGTAATTAAACAAGGGCAACGCAAAGCGTGGCGTATCCCATCGCCTAAATATTTGACCCGGGGACCTTGACTTTTGACCTATAACCTTGAAAATCAATAGGGTTCCAGATTCTCCTAAGGACTAAGTATGTACCAAGTTTGGTCAAAATCCATTGAAGGATGTTGATTCTAGAGTGTTCACAAGGATGTTACGCAGTAAAAATTTGACCCGGTGAC
Source organism: Bathymodiolus brooksi (assembly GCA_963680875.1). Lineage (NCBI taxonomy): Eukaryota > Metazoa > Mollusca > Bivalvia > Mytilida > Modiolidae > Bathymodiolus > Bathymodiolus brooksi. Next base: position 160,832,870 of record OY804576.1, read on the forward strand.
ATTGATTTTTGACCTTGAAAATCAAAAGGGTTCCAGACTCTCCTAAGGATTAAGTATGTACCAAGTTTGGTCAAAATCCATTGAAGGATGTTGATTCTAGAGTGTTCACAAGGATGTTATGGAAGGAAGGAAGGAAGGACGGATGGACGGTAGCGTTACTATATCCCTTCGTAACTTCGTTGGCGAGGGGATAATAACATAGCTGAATGTCATATATCAATGAAACTGGTCTGATAACTCCTGGTCCAGAAGGGTAATTAAATAACATAGCTGAATGTTATATATAAATGAAACTGGTCTGATAACTCCTGGTCCAGAAGGGTATGATTAGTAATTAAATAACATAGCTGAATGTGATATATAAATGAAACTGGTCTGATAACTCCGGGTCCAGAAGAGTAATTAAATAACATAGCTGAATGTCATATATCAATGTAACTGGTCTGATAACTCCTGGTCCAGAAGGGTAATTAAATAACATAGCTGAATGTCATATACCAATAAAACTGGTCTGATAACTCATGGTCCAGAAGGGTATGATTAGTAATTAAATAACATAGCTGAATGTCATATATAAATGAAACTGGTCTGATAACTCCTGGTCCAGAAGGGTATGATTAGTAATTAAATAACATAGCTGAATGTCATATATCAATGAAACTGGTCTGATAACTCCTGATCCAGAAGGGTAATTAAATAACATAGCTGAATGTCAAATATCAATGTAACTGGTCTGATAACTCCAGGTCCAGAAGGGTAATTAAATAACATAGCTGAATTTCATATGCCAATAAAACTGGTCTGATAACTCCTGGTCCAGAAGGGTAATTAAATAACATAGCTGAATGTCATATATCATTATTATATTTCGTGCAAAAATCTATTAATTTCATTGGATAATAGGCATTTGACATTCCTCAATAGCTTTTTTTTGGTGTAGGAATCAGATCGTAGTAACACCCTCCCGAACCGAACTTTGCCAAACCGGAAAATAACACCCGATCCGTTCGAGTTTTGCCGATTAGTCATTTCCGGTATGTTTGTTGTTTTTTTAGTTTGTTAGAAGCAAGAAACTGTAATGTTATGACAATGCCACAAATTTCTAACAGTAACTGTTCTGTGAATATTCACTTTCACATGAAATAGAAAATTAGCAATATCTAAATTCTTTACCCATCTTTGTTTTTTCTTGTTGTTATTGTTCAAATGAACATTTGTTTTTTGTTATCATTTATCTATATATTTATTGTTGACATTTTTTTCCTGTTATTGTTAATGAAAATATTACTTGTTGAAATGATAGTAGTTGTTGCTTTATTTAGGTAGTGATATGTACATAGCGTGTCTCATTGATTAACTGACTCCAATAAAAATTCAAGGTCCTCTTTACTACTGGCATTCAGTATAATAAAAAAACATACTGCCTTTAGTTGAGGGTGTTATGGTAGATGACCACACTCTGGAAAAAGAATATCACCCTCGACTTTGTCTCGGGTGATATTCTTTTCCCAGAGTTTGATATTTTTTTCCTCGTGTGGTATTCTACCATAACACCCTCAACTAAAGGCAGTATGTTTATAATGTAACTGGTCTGATAACTCCTGGTCCAGAAGGGTAATTGAATAACATAGCTGGATGTCATATATCAATAAAACTGGTCTGATAACTCCTGGTCCAGAAGGGTAATTAAATAGCATAACTGAATGTCATATATTAATGTAACTGCTCTGATAACTCCTGGTCCAGAAGGGTAATTAAATAACATAGCTGAATGTCAAAATCAATGTAACTAGTCTGATAACTCCTGGTCCAGAAGGGTAATTAAATAACATAGCTGAATGTCATATATCAATGTAGCTGGTCTGATAACTCATGGTCCAGAAGGGTATGATTAGTAATTAAATAACATAGCTGAATGTCATATATAAATGAAACTGGTCTGATAACTCCTGGTCCAGAAGGGTATGATTAGTAATTAAATAACATAGCTGAATGTCATATATAAATGAAACTGGTCTGATAACTCCGGGTCCAGAAGAGTAATTAAATAACATAGCTGAATGTCATATATCAATGTAACTGGTCTGATAACTCATGGTCCAGAAGGGTATGATTAGTAATTAAATAACATAGCTGAATGTCATATATAAATGAAACTGGTCTGATAACTCCTGGTCCAGAAGGGTATGATTAGTAATTAAATAACATAGCTGAATGTCATATATAAATGAAACTGGTCTGATAACTCCTGGTCCAGAAGGGTATGATTAGTAATTAAATAACATAGCTCAATGTCATATATCAATGAAACTGGTCTGATAACTCCTGATCCAGAAGGGTAATTAAATAACATAGCTCAATGTCAAATATCAATGTAACTGGTCTGATAACTCCGGGTCCAGAAGGGTAATTAAATAACATAGCTGAATTTCATATACCAATAAAACTGGTCTGATAACTCCTGGTCCAGAAGGGTAATTAAATAACATAGCTGAATGTCATATATCATTATTATATTTCGTGCAAAAATCTATTAATTTCATTGGATAATAGGCATTTGACATTCCTCAATAGCTTTTTTTTTGGTGTAGGAATCAGATCGTAGTAACACCCTCCCGAACCGAACTTTGCCAAACCGGAAAATAACACCCGATCCGTCCGAGTTTTGCCGATTAGTCATTTCCGGTATGTTTGTTGTTTTTTACTTTGTTAGAAGCAAGAAACTGTAATGTTATGACAATGCCACAAATTTCTAACAGTAACTGTTCTGTGAATATTCACTTTCACATGAAATAGAAAATTAGCAATATCTAAATTCTTTACCCATCTTTGTTTTTTCTTGTTGTTATTGTTCAAATGAACATTTGTTTTTTGTTATCATTTATCTATATATTTATTGTTGACATTTTTTTCCTGTTATTGTTAATGAAAATATTACTTGTTGAAATGATAGTAGTTGTTGCTTTATTTAGGTAGTGATATGTACATAGCATGTCTCATTGATTAACTGACTCCAATAAAAATTCAAGGTCCTCTTTACTACTGGCATTCAGTATAATAAAAAAACATACTGCCTTTAGTTGAGGGTGTTATGGTAGATGACCACACTCTGGAAAAAATATCACACTCTGGAAAAAGAATATCACCCTCGACTTTGTCTTGGGTGATATTCTTTTTCCAGAGTTTGATATTTTTTTCCTCGTGTGGTATTCTACCATAACACCCTCAACTAAAGGCAGTATGTTTATAATGTAACTGGTCTGATAACTCCTGGTCCAGAAGGGTAATTAAATAACATAGCTGGATGTCATATATCAATAAAACTGGTCTGATAACTCCTGGTCCAGAAGGGTAATTAAATAGCATAACTGAATGTCATATATTAATGTAACTGCTCTGATAACTCCTGGTCCAGAAGGGTAATTAAATAACATAGCTGAATGTCAAAATCAATGTAACTAGTCTGATAACTCCTGGTCCAGAAGGGTAATTAAATAACATAGCTGAATGTCATATATCAATGTAGCTGGTCTGATAACTCATGGTCCAGAAGGGTAATTAAATAACATAGCTGAATGTCATATATCAATAAAACTGGTCTGATAACTCCTGGTCCAGAAGGGTAATTAAATAACATAGCTGAATGTCATATATCAATGTAACTAGTCTGATAACTCCTGGTCCAGAAGGGTAATTAAATAACATAGCTGAATGTCATATACCAATAAAACTGGTCTGATAACTCATGGTCCAGAAGGGTAATTAAACAAGGGCAACGCAAAGCGTGGCGTATCCCATCGCCTAAAAATTTGACCCGGGGACCTTGACTTTTGACCTATAACCTTGAAAATCAATAGGGTTCCAGATTCACCTAAGGACTAAGTATGTACCAAGTTTGGTCAAAATCCATTGAAGGATGTTGATTCTAGAGTGTTCACAAGGATGTTACGCAGTAAAAATTTGACCCGGTGACATTGATTTTTGACCTTGAAAATCAAAAGGGTTCCAGACTCTCCTAAGGATTAAGTATGTACCAAGTTTGGTCAAAATCCATTGAAGGATGTTGATTCTAGAGTGTTCACAAGGATGTTATGGAAGGAAGGAAGGACGGATGGACGGTAGCGTTACTATATCCCTTCGCAACTTCGTTGGCGAGGGGATAATAACATAGCTGAATGTCATATATCAATGAAACTGGTCTGATAACTCCTGGTCCAGAAGGGTAATTAAATAACATAGCTGAATGTCATATATCAATGAAACTGGTCTGATAACTCCTGGTCCAGAAGGGTAATTAAATAACATAGCTGAATGTCATATATCAATGAAACTGGTCTGATAACTCCTGATCCAGAAGGGTAATTAAATAACATAGCTGAATGTCAAATACCAATGTTAGAAATTTGAAATGACATATAAAAAGCACACCCGTGGTGTAATGGTTAGCTTGCTCATTTCCAGTCCGGTAGATCGTTGGTTTGAGGCCCAGTTGGTTTATACCAAAGACTATAAAAAGGTTATTTGCTGCTTCTGATCTTAGCACACAACAATAAGGAAAAATATCAAAGACTGATTGACTCGGAATCAGGATAATATGTGCGAGTGGAGAGACATGTCTACCTGTGGACTGTTGTTTCAGTGAACTACCACTATAAAAATCCATCTAAGCATGTTGGTCTAGTACAAAGTGGACATCATAATCATCTCATGTAATGTAGCTTATTTGTCAAAGTTTCTGATGTCAGTATATTTTATGTTACAGGTTAGTTACACCAAGTGGTATAACATCAGTACCATTAGGTGTAGAAACACCTGACATGATAGAATTGAGGAAGAAGAGAATTGAAGATGCCATGGACCAAGGAGGAGAAACTCCAGCTTTATATACCATACTTCCAGAGAAGAAGGCAGGAGTTGGTGGAGCTATGATGGGATCTAGTCATATTTATGATATGACAGGGGTGAGTGACTTGTCTGAATTTGTTATTGTAGCTTTGATGTGATAATTATATTTTTAAATTATGTCAAATTATGCATGTTTTAAACAAATCCTCGTGTATAAAGAAGTATTATTTTCACAGAATCCTGATAAACGTTGTTAAAAGGGGAGATAACTGTTGAAAAGGGGGAAAATAATAGTTACAATGCAAACTAAATGTAAAACAATAGAGTCAAAGTGTAAAACTATTTTAATAAACAAATTTTAGCATCTACATGTATGCAGGGTTCTCAAAAAGTTTGGAAGTAGGTGGCGACAGGACATTCCGAGCACCGAAGGCATGAGCAGGGGGGGGGGCCCGGAAATTTTTTAAATTCTAGATGACAGGATGCAATCTGGGCATATATTTGAGGAAAATGAAGCTTTTGATTGGTCTCAAAAATGAAGGTTTTTTGGGGTGAATTTTTGTTCCTCTCAAAGAGAAATTGAAGAAATCCAAGCTGCAGTCAAAATGCCACAAAATTAGAACCGACTGACAGTGCCATGGCAAACACTGAATACACCTGTAGATGTTAGGATAACATCTTGGCATCGTGGTTTTTTATTCATTACCAGAAATCAGTAACTTCTAATACATTCCAATTTCGGGATGACTCCGAATCAAAATCCACGATCAACAAAACGTTTTGCAGTCATAGGTTACACTGGTTCAAAAAGACCAAGAGTGATCTGTTGTTTTCTAACGCGGAATGAAATTATAACAGAGAATGAGAAAAAAGGAAATATATTGATAACATTTCATTTTTATTTTTGACAAATTTGTAGACGGCCTCAACCAGAAGTAGCCGGCGAAATCGCCGGCACATTTTGAGATCCCTGTCTATGTTTACAATATATGAACACTTGTTTAGGGGCAAGTTAATTATTATTTTGTGAAATAATGCTGAACTCATACAGGGCTCACCAAACCAGGCGAAGTGGGCAAAATTCTCACCCTATATCAGCTAAAGTCGTCCTCCCTGGACTCCAAAGCGAAATTAAAGTCGCCTTGTTTCTTTTTGCAAGTCGCTCCTTTCTTGCAAATAATCTGTGTTTTATGGTAAAGCTGATTGAAAAAGCAATTGTAATCAATGTAAAAATACAAATGAATGAGAGAAAAAGGCTTTATTCAAGCAATAAAGAAAATTTAAGTTGTTGAGACAAAAGAATCACGGCAAATTTTTTAATTTGTATTGACGAAATTCCAGGTGAAAATTAAATCCCAAATCTAAAAAAAATCAAACAGACGCTTCCTGTATCAAATGTGTTGTTAGATTGTGTTATATTTTTTATTATTTTAACACAACTTGAGTTATTTGTAGCTTTTTCAAATGTAAACAATCAACTTGTCAAGTTTTAAACATGGCGGCATTTTAATAGAAACAAGGGGAAGGAACTCACATTTTGATGTAATATATTTTACAGATTTCAATGTGAAACGAATAAAATCTAAATCAACAAATATAAGATCAACAACAATAATACAAGTACAAAACATGAATTTAAAGATAAATATGAAGGATATTAACAAGATATTGGCAAAGGCACACTTCAAAATGATGCAAAGAAACAACACATTTTTGCTGAAACATGTCTTTATGAAGCTGTTGGAAGTCTCCTTGTCATGCCTTCACTTTTCCCTCAGTTTCCCTAAGGGAGAAGTCAAGTCTCCCTGTTTTTTGTAAGTGTGGTGAGCCCTGTCATATAAAATTTACTTCATCAAAAAACAATTTTTGATACATTACTGCTTCAGGTACCTCCTGGTACAAAGAAAACAGATAAATTACCTACAGAGGGCATAGAAGTGGCCTTGAACCCTGAAGAATTGGACCTGGATACAGCAGCTATGCAGGCTAAGTACGATCAGACAATGAGAGAACAACAATCTCAAATAGAAAAAGAAGATCTCAGTGATATGGTGGCCGAACATGCTGCTAAACAAAAGGTAAGCAAATAATATTTCAAAATCATTAAACAGTCTTACAAAAAAACAGATCTTGTTCAAGTAAACAGGCTGTTAGATGAACTGAATGCATATAATACGCTTATCTGGTGGACATCCTGGCATTTAGGTAACCTTAGGATTGTACCTCTATTGCAATGGAAAACTTTTATTTTATTTTCATAGTATAAAATAAACTTGTAGTGTGTAATTTGAAGAAAATCAAAATAGAAATATGATTTAGTGTCAACAAGAACCAGAGGTGACTCCTGTCGATTAGATATAAAATAATTAATTAACATTGTTTATGTAGAATCCAGAGGATCATGCTTGGGTTCACCTCCTAACATTTTCTTCATATCACAATCATTAATTGGTCAATCCATAAATATAAGAGAATTATTGACTGTGATAATAAATTATGTTAAAAAACAATGATTCCACAGCTATCTCATATGTCAATTGTAATTGATATAGTTTAATATTACAGAATATCAGGGTTTTTTGGCAGGTGTAAAATTTAGCGATATTCAAAAGATATTGGTGATTTCTATTCTAGAAGACACTTAAGGTATTAGGGTTACTGTTCGATTATTAAATACTCAGTGTCATAGTCTTCCTATACAATATTTAAACAAGCTCGTCATCATATGCTGTTGACCTGTGATTTGAACCCATTGAGAGGTGTAAATACACAAAAATGTATTGAATCAATAAAAATAATATATTCAAACATTAAATACATACACTAGCATCATCAGAACAGTTACATTTACTATGAATACACCAAATTATTGAGTTACAAACTATTACCAGTATACTCAAGTATTGCCAGTATACTAAAATATTACCACTATACTTAAGTATTGCCAGTATACTCAAGTATTACCAGTATACTCAAGTATTGCCAGTATTGCCAATATACTCAAGTATTACCAGTATACTCAAGTATTACCAGTATACTCAAGTATTACCACTATGCTCAAGTATTACCACTATACTCAAGTATTACCAGTATACTAAGTATTACCACTATACTCAAGTATTACCAGTATACTCAAGTTTTACCACTATACTCAAGTATTACCACTATGCTCAAGTATTACCACTATGCTCAAGTATTACCACTATACTCAAGTATTACCAGTATACTCAAGTATTATCAGTATACTAAGTATTACCACTATACTCAAGTATTGCCAGTATACTCAAGTATTACCACTATACTCAAGTATTACCACTATGCTCAAGTATTACCACTATACTCAAGTATTGCCAGTATACTCAAGTATTACCACTATACTCAAGTATTACCACTATGCTCAAGTATTACCACTATACTCAAGTATTACCAGTATACTAAGTATTACCACTATACTCAAGTATTACCAGTATACTCAAGTTTTACCACTATACTCAAGTATTACCACTATACTCAAGTATTACCAGTATACTAAGTATTACCACTATACTCAAGTATTGCCAGTATACTCAAGTATTACCACTATACTCAAGTATTACCACTATGCTCAAGTATTATCACTATACTCAAGTATTACCAGTATACTAAGTATTACCACTATACTCAAGTATTACCAGTATACTCAAGTTTTACCATTATACTCAAGTATTACCACTATACTCAAGTATTACCAGTATACTCAAGTTTTACCACTATACTCAAGTATTACCACTATACTCAAGTATTACCAGTATACTCAAGTTTTACCACTATACTCAAGTATTACCAGTATACTCAAGTATTACCACTATGCTCAAGTATTACCAGTATACTCAAATATTACCACTATGCTCAAGTATTACCAGTATTCTCAAGTATTGCCAGTATACTCAAGTATTACCACTATGCTCAAGTATTACCAGTATACTCAAGTATTACCAGTATTTTTAAGTTTTGTCAGTATGCTCAAGTTTTACCAGTATACTCAAGTAATACCAGTATACTCAAGTATTACCAGTATACTCAAGTATTACCAGTATCCTTAAGTATTACCAGTATACTCAAGTATTACCACTATGCTCAAGTATTACCAGTATGCTCAAGTATTACCAGTATACTCAAGTATTACCACCATGCTCAAATATTACCAGTATACTAAGTATTACCAGTATACTCAAGTTTTGTCAGTATATTCAAGTTTTGTCAGTATACTCAAGTTCTACCAGTATGCTCAAGTATTACCAGTATACTCAACTATTACCAGTATACTCAAGTATTACCACTATTCTCAAGTATTACCAGTATGCTCAAGTATTACCACTATGCTCAAGTATTACCACTATACTCAAGTATTACCACTATACTCAAGTATTACCACTATACTCAAGTATTACCAGTATACTCAAGTTTTACCACTATACTCAAGTATTACCAGTATACTCAAGTATTACCACTATGCTCAAGTATTACCACTATACTCAAGTATTACCACTATACTCAAGTATTACCACTATACTCAAGTATTACCAGTATACTCAAGTATTACCACTATGCTCAAGTATTACCAGTATACTCAAATATTACCACTATGCTCAAGTATTACCAGTATTCTCAAGTATTGCCAGTATACTCAAGTATTACCACTATGCTCAAGTATTACCAGTATACTCAAGTATTACCAGTATTTTCAAGTTTTGTCAGTATGCTCAAGTTTTACCAGTATACTCAAGTATTACCAGTATACTCAAGTATTACCAGTATACTCAAGTATTACCAGTATCCTTAAGTATTACCAGTATACTCAAGTATTACCACTATGCTCAAGTATTACCACTATACTCAAGTATTACCACTATACTCAAGTATTACCAGTATACTCAAGTTTTACCACTATACTCAAGTATTACCAGTATACTCAAGTATTACCACTATGCTCAAGTATTACCAGTATACTCAAATATTACCACTATGCTCAAGTATTACCAGTATTCTCAAGTATTGCCAGTATACTCAAGTATTACCACTATGCTCAAGTATTACCAGTATACTCAAGTATTACCAGTATTTTTAAGTTTTGTCAGTATGCTCAAGTTTTACCAGTATACTCAAGTAATACCAGTATACTCAAGTATTACCAGTATACTCAAGTATTACCAGTATCCTTAAGTATTACCAGTATACTCAAGTATTACCACTATGCTCAAGTATTACCAGTATGCTCAAGTATTACCAGTATACTCAAGTATTACCACCATGCTCAAATATTACCAGTATACTAAGTATTACCAGTATACTCAAGTTTTGTCAGTATATTCAAGTTTTGTCAGTATACTCAAGTTCTACCAGTATGCTCAAGTATTACCAGTATACTCAACTATTACCAGTATACTCAAGTATTACCACTATTCTCAAGTATTACCAGTATGCTCAAGTATTACCACTATGCTCAAGTATTACCACTATACTCAAGTATTACCACTATACTCAAGTATTACCACTATACTCAAGTATTACCAGTATACTCAAGTTTTACCACTATACTCAAGTATTACCAGTATACTCAAGTATTACCACTATGCTCAAGTATTACCACTATACTCAAGTATTACCACTATACTCAAGTATTACCACTATACTCAAGTATTACCAGTATACTCAAGTATTACCACTATGCTCAAGTATTACCAGTATACTCAAATATTACCACTATGCTCAAGTATTACCAGTATTCTCAAGTATTGCCAGTATACTCAAGTATTACCACTATGCTCAAGTATTACCAGTATACTCAAGTATTACCAGTATTTTCAAGTTTTGTCAGTATGCTCAAGTTTTACCAGTATACTCAAGTATTACCAGTATACTCAAGTATTACCAGTATACTCAAGTATTACCAGTATCCTTAAGTATTACCAGTATACTCAAGTATTACCACTATGCTCAAGTATTACCACTATACTCAAGTATTACCACTATACTCAAGTATTACCACTATACTCAAGTATTACCAGTATACTCAAGTTTTACCACTATACTCAAGTATTACCAGTATACTCAAGTATTACCACTATGCTCAAGTATTACCACTATACTCAAGTATTACCACTATACTCAAGTATTACCACTATACTCAAGTATTACCACTATACTCAAGTATTACCACTATACTCAAGTATTACCAGTATACTCAAGTATTACCACTATACTCAAGTATTACCAGTATACTCAAGTTTTGTCAGTATACTCAAGTATTACCAGTATACTCAAGTATTACCACTATACTCAAGTATTACCAGTATACTCAAGTATTACCACTATACTCAAGTTTTGTCAGTATACTCAAGTATTACCAGTATACTCAAGTATTACCACTATACTCAAGTATTACCAGTATACTCAAGTTTTGTCAGTATACTCAAGTATTACCAGTATACTCAAGTATTGCCAGTATACTCAAGTATTACCACTATGCTCAAGTATTACCAGTATACTCAAGTTTTACTACTATACTCAAGTATTACCACTATACTCAAGTATTACCACTATACTCAAGTATTACCAGTATACTCAAGTATTACCAGTATACTCAAGTTTTGTCAGTATACTCAAGTATTACCAGTATGCTCAAGTATTGCCAGTATACTCAAGTATTACCACTATGCTCAAGTATTACCAGTATACTCAAGTTTTACCACTATACTCAAGTATTACCAGTATACTCAAGTATTACCACTATACTCAAGTATTACCACTATACTCAAGTATTACCAGTATACTCAAGTATTACTACTATACTCAAGTATTACCACTATACTCAAGTATTACCAGTATACTCAAGTTTTGTCAGTATACTCAAGTATTACCAGTATACTCAAGTATTGCCAGTATACTCAAGTATTACCACTATGCTCAAGTATTACCAGTATACTCAAGTTTTACTACTATACTCAAGTATTACCACTATACTCAAGTATTACCACTATACTCAAGTATTACCAGTATACTCAAGTATTACCAGTATACTCAAGTTTTGTCAGTATACTCAAGTATTACCAGTATGCTCAAGTATTGCCAGTATACTCAAGTATTACCACTATGCTCAAGTATTACCAGTATACTCAAGTTTTACCACTATACTCAAGTATTGCCAGTATACTCAAGTATTACCACTATACTCAAGTATTACCACTATACTCAAGTATTACCAGTATACTCAAGTATTACCAGTATACTCAAGTTTTGTCAGTATACTCAAGTATTACCAGTTTACTCAAGTATTGCCAGTATACTCAAGTACTACCACTATGCTCAAGTATTACCAGTATACTCAAGTTTTACCACTATACTCAAGTATTACCACTATACTCAAGTATTACGAGTATACTCAAGTTTTGTCAGTATACTCAAGTATTACCAGTATACTCAAGTATTATCAGTATATTCAAGTATTACCACTATACTCAAGTATTACCACTATTCTCAAGTATTACCAGTATACTCAAGTATTACCACTATACTCAAGTATTACCAGTATACTCAAGTTTTGTCAGTATACTCAAGAGATGTAGCAACATATTTACAAAGGTTTATTTTTTTATTTATTTCAGAAAAGAAAAAAACAACAAGACAGTGGAAAGTCATCCAAAAAGTACAAAGAATTCAAGTTTTAGTGACTATCAATGTTTTTATGTAAATCGTCAGTTTATTATCTTATCATGTCATATTTCATTGTCATATTGTAATTAAATGATGTAAAATGGTTTGACTTCCTGTTACTAGTGTTTATATATTGTTTCACTCTAGTCTTGTCTCTTAGTCTTACATTTCAGATTTCTTATTAATCCAGTTTAAGTAATAACTATGATTTTTATTCATCTTTTGTTAAGAAATGTTTGAAGATATCAAAGAGATATTCAGAAGTTGTAAATGGAATGACAGACAAAATACAATGACAATTAGAAAAAGGACAAAAAGAGCAACAATTGTCCACAAAACACTACACAGATAACTTGACCTCCAGTAGTTTGTAGGAGGTGTCTTATTTACCTTATATGTCTTTGTTTTAGGTATAGTGGGGTCAAACACATATTGTGTTGTGTTGTGGTTTTGTTTGTCTTTGTATTGTGTACACTATGTTGCCAGTTTCTCTGGATTGTTTTTGTTTTGTTTGTCTTTGTATTGTGTACACTATGTTGCCAGTTTCTCTGGATTGTTTTTGTTTTGTTTGTCTTTGTATTGTGTACACTATGTTGCCAGTTTCTCTGGATTGTTTTTGTTTTGTTTGTCTTTGTATTGTGTACACTATGTTGCCAGTTTCTCTGGATTGTTTTTGTTTTGTTTGTCTTTGTATTGTGTACACTATGTTGCCAGTTTCTCTGGATTGTTTTTGTTTTGTTTGTCTTTGTATTGTGTACACTATGTTGCCAGTTTCTCTGGATTGTTTTTGTTTTGTTTGTCTTTGTATTGTGTACACTATGCTGCCAGTTTCTCTGGATTGCCCATTTTTGATTGCCCCTTCGGTATTCTCTAACTTTTATTTAATAATTGAGCAACACAAACCTGACTAAAAACTAAGCGATGAACCTGGTAGTGTTACTGGTGATAAGTCAGGAACGATGAAGGAATCATGTCACTATGACAACAAAATATATCCATTGTCATATGTGGTACAGATTTGTATCAACTGAAACATACATACTTCATATGCATGTGTTGTTGGATTATTGTTACATATAAATGGAAAATTCACAATTGGAAAATCATAATCATCTCTATTGTTGTAAAGTTTTGGTCCTCATTGTCATCATTTATTTCAAGTTCAATGGGATATAGATGTGATCAATATAATCACCATTTTTAATTATTCAGTGAAAGGACATCATATTGTAAAATGTGAAATTAAGGGATCGGGCTAGCTTCTATTTGTTGTTCTTGTGAAACCCTTTGTATGAGGTCTTCTTCAAATGAATAAAGGACAAAGTAAATGTATTTAAGCATAGAGATTAAGTAGTTTTCCTATTGAACATAGCTTTTCCACCTTGTTCAGGGCAATGTTTTGTATCAGATAATAATAGTACTTATAACTAACAAAGCTGATAAACAATATCTAATATTTTATAAATATAAACACACTTTACATTAGGTCGGATTATACCACCTTTATCATATACAACAGTCTTTGTATTAACAGATGACCCACATTAGGCTATATAAAGTGACAAAGTATTCAGCATGTTCTGTAAACCCTGTAGATTCTGACATTAAAAAACATCAGCAGATATCAGCAAAAATAATAATGTCTTGAAATTCTAGGGAATAGTTGCCATTAACAATAAAGTCATTCTAAACCTCGTATAAATAAATTTTATATTTTCTGACAATGCATGTATATAATGTATATATATTCAATGAAATATTTCTTCAACAAAAAAATCTGGTCCATGGGTTTGCTGTGTTTAAGTTCATTAACTGAATTGATAATTTCATCAGCTTTTCACTAAGATGGGAGGTTTATTTGGGCCCTTACAACTAGTTTAACCCGGCCACATTTTATTGAAGTGCCTGTACCAAGCCAGGAAAGTGAGCGGTCGTGTATTTGTTTGTTAGGGGTACCAAGCCAGGAAAGTGAGCTTTTGTGTATTTGTTTGTTAGGGGTATCAATTTTGCCTCTACTATTTTTGTAATGGAATTTTAGAACTATTCCGACAGTGTTGTATTTTTCAGTTTATGAATCCAGTTCTTCAAAAACATGGTCATTAATATGTATTGCTGGTCTACTATTGCTTATAAACACATTTGTTACAAACTTTTGTTTTCTCTCTAAAAGTCAGTAACAGTCAATTATAAGAACTTGTACAACATCATTCATATTAGCAGTTCTTGGATTTAAGTCGTCTATTACAAAATTGTGTGGACATTCATCCGGGTAATTAATTATTTCTCTAGTTCATAAATCAGTGATGAATATTTTATCAAAAGATGAGTTCTGTGGTTGTGTTACATAATAATGTTTCCAGACTATTCTAGTAACAGAAAGAAGCAATCTACTATTAAATTTCTCTAACAAAATAAAAAAAATTACTTAGTGATAATATACAATTGCAAAATCAAATTTATAAGAAGAGTTTGAAGATACCAAGGGGGTAATCAGAATTTGTATATCTAAGAAGAGCGGTATACACAATGGCCAATAGAAAAAGTACAAAAGGACAAACAACGATCAACAAAACATACACATAAAACTAAAGATCAAGTAACACGAACCCCACTAAAAACCCGGGGTGAACTCAGGTGCTCCGGAAGGGTAAACAGTTCCTGCCCCACTAGTGCCACCTGTCGTGTTAATCTAGGTACAAACCCGGTGATAGGTCATGAATGAGAAAAGGATCGGGAAGTGTTTACGACAAGTGGAACATATTTGTGACACTGATATTCCATAACGGTCAACCATGTCATGATGGCGACTGTAAGAAGAGTTTGAAGATACCAAAGGGGTAATCAGAATCTTTCAAAGTGATGACTTCAACTTAACCAAGAGGAACCCTTGGTTCAGTAGCTTCCTTGTTAGCAGCAACCCTCTATCAAAGAAATCCTGATAGGAACCACAAGCTCTGGAATATCGTATCAACTGAGAGATATATTCTCCATATACAGTTGCTACATATAAATGGAAAGTTCACAATGGGAAAATTGAAATCATCTATTTTGTAAAGTTTCGTTCTTAACCGCCCCTCACTGTCAATTTTGAGGTGTAGGTCAAGGTATGAAGCAGACCTATCTGTATCTGTGGTATCCTTTATTTCAAGCTCGATGGGATAGATGCGATCAACGAAATCGCCAAACCTAGAACTATTGAGTGAAGGGTGCGTCTTTTTACCACAGAACACCACAGAACACTATAGAATTAGCACAGAACACTTAAAATTCTATTAAATATGTAAAAAAAATGTTATTTGATTAAATATTTTAAATATTTTTCCTGTATGGACAACAAAACCCAATTTTGCCAAAATCCTGTTAACAGTTTAATTTTTTTAATTTTAATTTTTATCAAAGACAACTTGATATTACATATTGTCATCTTTAAGATATTAATTTTTTTTAACTTATGTTTTGTTTAATGACACCCACTGTTATTTCAAAGGTGTTTAAGTGATTAAGATAATCAATAATTTAACATTTTTTTCACACCTGTGCCATTTGCAACTTTTCCAACAACCATGAAGCTTATACAAACAAAAATAATACATAATGTTTATAAGAAATTTCATAATTTATAAGTTCTAAATAATTTTTTCAGTGAAAGGATATCATCTATATAGCGGAACGTTAAATTAAAGTATCGGGCTAGCTTATTTTCGTTTTTCTTGAGAAGCCCCTGTATGAAGTCTGCCTCATAGGAATAAAGGGGAAAAGCCAGCGAGAAGAAGATCAGTTTGTATCCATAGGTATCCGACTGTTTGTTGTTGAAAAACACGTCCACCAAACATAACAAATATGTTGTCAATCAAAAACTCAAGCATTTTGATGATATCAGTTTCAGAGAACTTTGTTGGTAGAATTAGTAGGGTTTTTTTTACAAAATAAGTTCTGTCCCTTCCTAGCACAAGGTATTTGTATATACGTTGGCCATTCTTTTTCGTGAAACACAGTTGGACCAACTCCCTTAATCTGTCCTTCAGCTTAGAATGAGGAATAGTTGTGCAGAGGGTAGAATAGTCGAATGTTTTAATACTATTACAGGAGAAGAGGGACCTAGATTGTAGGTACTCTAACAGATCTTTAAAGTTCTTCCTCATCTAATTCACACTACCCCTCGAGTAGTGTAGAGGGTAGAGAAGTCAAATGTTTTAATGCTATTGCAGGAGAAGAGGGACCTAGATTGTATGTACTCTAACAGATCTTTAAAGTTCTTCAGAAACCTCATCTAATTCACACTACCCCTAGAGTAGTGTAGAGGGTAGATAAGTCAAATGTTTTAATGTTATTGCAGGAGAAGAGGGACCTAGATTGTAGGTACTCTAACAGATCTTTAAAGTTCTTCCTCGTCTAATTCACACTATCCCTCGAGTAGTGTAGAGGGTAGAGAAGTCAAATGTTTTAATGTTATTACAGGAGAAGAGGGACCTAGATTGTAGGTACTCTAACAGATCTTTAAAGTTCTTCAGAATCCTCATCTAATTCACAATACCCCTCGAGTAGTGTAGAGGGTAGAGAAGTCAAATGTTTTAATGTTATTACAGGAGAAGAGGGACCTAGATTGTAGGTACTGTAACAGATCTTTAAAGTTCTTCCTCATCTAATTCACACTAACCCTCGAGTAGTGTAGAGGGTAGAGAAGTCAAATGTTTTAATGTTATTACAGGAGAAGAGGGACCTAGATTGTAGGTACTGTAACAGATCTTTAAAGTTCTTCCTCATCTAATTCACACTACCCCTCGAGTAGTGTAGAGGGTAGAGAAGTCAAATGTTTTAATGCTATTACAGGAGAAGAGGGACCTAGATTGTAGGTACTCCAACAGATCTTTAAAGTTCTTCCTCATCTAATTCACACCACCCCTAGAGTAGTGTAGAGGGTAGAGAAGTCAAATGTTTTAATGTTATTACAGGAGAAGAGGGACCTAGATTGTAGGTACTGTAACAGATCTTTAAAGTTCTTCAGAATCCTCATCTAATTCACACTACCCCTCGAGTAGTGTAGAGGGTAGAGAAGTCAAATGTTTTAATGTTATTACAGGAGAAGAGGGACCTAGATTGTAGGTACTGTAACAGATCTTTAAAGTTCTTCCTCATCTAATTCACACTACCCCTAGAGTAGTGTAGAGGGTAGAGAAGTCAAATGTTTTAATCTTATTACAGGAGAAGTGGGACCTAGATTGTAGGTACTGTAACAGATATTTAAAGTTCTTCCTCATCTAATTCACACTACCCCTCGAGTAGTGTAGAGGGTAGAGAAGTCAAATGTTTTAATGTTATTACAGGAGAAGAGGGACCTAGATTGTAGGTACTCTAACAGATCTTTAAAGTTCTTCCTCATCTAATTCACACTATCCCTCGAGTAGTGTAGCGGGTAGAGAAGTCAAATGTTTTAATGTTATTACAGGAGAAGAGGGACCTAGATTGTAGGTACTGTAACAGATCTTTAAAGTTCTTCAGAATCCTCATCTACTTCACACTACCCCTCGAGTAGTGTAGAGGGTAGAGAAGTCAAATGTTTTAATGTTATTACAGGAGAAGAGGGACCTAGATTGTAGGTACTCTAACAGATCTTTAAAGTTCTTCCTCATCTAATTCACACTACCCCTCGAGTAGTGTAGAGGGTAGAGAAGTCAAATGTTTTAATGTTATTACAGGAGAAGAGGGACCTAGATTGTAGGTACTCTAACAGATCTTTAAAGTTCTTCAGAATCCTCATCTAATTCACACTACCCCTCGAGTAGTGTAGAGGGTAGAGAAGTCAAATGTTTTAATGTTATTACAGGAGAAGAGGGACCTAGATTGTAGGTACTCTAACAGATCTTTAAAGTTCTTCCTCATCTAATTCACACTACCCCTCGAGTAGTGTAGAGGGTAGAGAAGTCAAATGTTTTAATGCTATTGCAGGAGAAGAGGGACCTAGATTGTATGTACTCTAACAGATCTTTAAAGTTCTTCAGAAACCTCATCTAATTCACACTACCCCTAGAGTAGTGTAGAGGGTAGAGAAGTCAAATGTTTTAATGTTATTGCAGGAGAAGAGGGACCTAGATTGTAGGTACTCTAACAGATCTTTAAAGTTCTTCCTCGTCTAATTCACACTACCCCTCGAGTAGTGTAGAGGGTAGAGAAGTCAAATGTTTTAATGTTATTACAGGAGAAGAGGGACCTAGATTGTAGGTACTCTAACAGATCTTTAAAGTTCTTCAGAATCCTCATCTAATTCACAATACCCCTCGAGTAGTGTAGAGGGTAGAGAAGTCAAATGTTTTAATGTTATTACAGGAGAAGAGGGACCTAGATTGTAGGTACTCTAACAGATCTTTAAAGTTCTTCCTCATCTAATTCACACTAACCCTCGAGTAGTGTAGAGGGTAGAGAAGTCAAATGTTTTAATGTTATTACAGGAGAAGAGGGACCTAGATTGTAGGTACTGTAACAGATCTTTAAAGTTCTTCCTCATCTAATTCACACTACCCCTCGAGTAGTGTAGAGGGTAGAGAAGTCAAATGTTTTAATGCTATTACAGGAGAAGAGGGACCTAGATTGTAGGTACTGTAACAGATCTTTAAAGTTCTTCCTCATCTAATTCACACTACCCCTAGAGTAGTGTAGAGGGTAGAGAAGTCAAATGTTTTAATCTTATTACAGGAGAAGTGGGACCTAGATTGTAGGTACTGTAACAGATATTTAAAGTTCTTCCTCATCTAATTCACACTACCCCTCGAGTAGTGTAGAGGGTAGAGAAGTCAAATGTTTTAATGTTATTACAGGAGAAGAGGGACCTAGATTGTAGGTACTCTAACAGATCTTTAAAGTTCTTCCTCATCTAATTCACACTATCCCTCGAGTAGTGTAGCGGGTAGAGAAGTCAAATGTTTTAATGTTATTACAGGAGAAGAGGGACCTAGATTGTAGGTACTGTAACAGATCTTTAAAGTTCTTCAAAATCCTCATCTACTTCACACTACCCCTCGAGTAGTGTAGAGGGTAGAGAAGTCAAATGTTTTAATGTTATTACAGGAGAAGAGGGACCTAGATTGTAGGTACTCTAACAGATCTTTAAAGTTCTTCCTCATCTAATTCACACTACCCCTCGAGTAGTGTAGAGGGTAGAGAAGTCAAATGTTTTAATGTTATTACAGGAGAAGAGGGACCTAGATTGTAGGTACTCTAACAGATCTTTAAAGTTCTTCAGAATCCTCATCTAATTCACACTACCCCTCGAGTAGTGTAGAGGGTAGAGAAGTCAAATGTTTTAATGTTATTACAGGAGAAGAGGGACCTAGATTGTAGGTACTCTAACAGATCTTTAAAGTTCTTCCTCATCTAATTCACACTACCCCTCGAGTAGTGTAGAGGGTAGAGAAGTCAAATGTTTTAATGCTATTGCAGGAGAAGAGGGACCTAGATTGTATGTACTCTAACAGATCTTTAAAGTTCTTCAGAAACCTCATCTAATTCACACTACCCCTAGAGTAGTGTAGAGGGTAGAGAAGTCAAATGTTTTAATGTTATTGCAGGAGAAGAGGGACCTAGATTGTAGGTACTCTAACAGATCTTTAAAGTTCTTCCTCGTCTAATTCACACTACCCCTCGAGTAGTGTAGAGGGTAGAGAAGTCAAATGTTTTAATGTTATTACAGGAGAAGAGGGACCTAGATTGTAGGTACTCTAACAGATCTTTAAAGTTCTTCAGAATCCTCATCTAATTCACAATACCCCTCGAGTAGTGTAGAGGGTAGAGAAGTCAAATGTTTTAATGTTATTACAGGAGAAGAGGGACCTAGATTGTAGGTACTCTAACAGATCTTTAAAGTTCTTCCTCATCTAATTCACACTAACCCTCGAGTAGTGTAGAGGGTAGAGAAGTCAAATGTTTTAATGTTATTACAGGAGAAGAGGGACCTAGATTGTAGGTACTGTAACAGATCTTTAAAGTTCTTCCTCATCTAATGCACACTACCCCTCGAGTAGTGTAGAGGGTAGAGAAGTCAAATGTTTTAATGCTATTACAGGAGAAGAGGGACCTAGATTGTAGGTACTCCAACAGATCTTTAAAGTTCTTCCTCATCTAATTCACACCACCCCTAGAGTAGTGTAGAGGGTAGAGAAGTCAAATGTTTTAATGTTATTACAGGAGAAGAGGGACCTAGATTGTAGGTACTGTAACAGATCTTTAAAGTTCTTCAGAATCCTCATCTAATTCACACTACCCCTCGAGTAGTGTAGAGGGTAGATAAGTCAAATGTTTTAATGTTATTACAAGAGAAGAGGGACCTAGATTGTAGGTACTATAACAGATCTTTAAAGTTCTTCCTCATCTAATTCACACTACCCCTAGAGTAGTGTAGAGGGTAGAGAAGTCAAATGTTTTAATGTTATTACAGGAGAAGAGGGACCTAGATTGTAGGTACTCTAACAGATCTTTAAAGTTATTCCTCATCTAATTCACACCACCCCTCGAGTAGTGTAGAGGGTAGAGAAGTCAAATGTTTTAATGTTATTACAGGAGAAGAGGGACCTAGATTGTAGGTACTCTAACAGATCTTTAAAGTTCTTCAGAATCCTCATCCAATTCACACTACCCCTCGAGCAGTGTAGAGGGTAGAGAAGTCAAATGATTTAATGTTATTACAAGAGAAGAGGGACCTAGATTGTAGGTACTGTAACAGATCTTTAAAGTTCTTCCGAATCCTCATCTAATTCACACTACCCCTCGAGTAGTGTAGAGGGTGGAAAAGTCAAATGTTTTAATGCTATTGCAGGAGAAGAGGAACCTAGATTGTAGGTACTCTAACAGATCTTTAAAGTTCTTCCTCATCTAATTCACACTATCCCTCGAGTAGTGTAGAGGGTAGAGAAGTCAAATGTTTTAATGTTATTACAGGAGAAGAGGGACCTAGATTGTAGGTACTCTAACAGATCTTTAAAGTTCTTCCTCATCTAATTCACACCACCCCTAGAGTAGTGTAGAGGGTAGAGAAGTCAAATGTTTTAATGTTATTACAGGAGAAGAGGGACCTAGATTGTAGGTACTCTAACAGATCTTTAGAGTTCTTCAGAATCCTCATCTAATTCACACTACCCCTCGAGTAGTGTAGAGGGTAGAGAAGTCAAATGTTTTAATGTTATTACAGGAGAAGAGGGACCTAGATTGTAGGTACTCTAACAGATCTTTAAAGTTCTTCAGAATCCTCATTTAATTCACACTACCCCTCGAGTAGTGTAGAGGGTAGAGAAGTCAAATGTTTTAATGTTATTACAGGAGAAGAGGGACCTAGATTGTAGGTACTGTAACAGATCTTTAAAGTTCTTCCTCATCTAATTCACACTACCCCTAGAGTAGTGTAGAGGGTAGAGAAGTCAAATGTTTTAATCTTATTACAGGAGAAGTGGGACCTAGATTGTAGGTACTGTAACAGATCTTTAAAGTTCTTCCTCATCTAATTCACACTACCCCTAGAGTAGTGTAGAGGGTAGAGAAGTCAAATGTTTTAATGTTATTACAGGAGAAGAGGGACCTAGATTGTAGGTACTCTAACAGATCTTTAAAGTTCTTCCTCATCTAATTCACACTATCCCTCGAGTAGTGTAGCGGGTAGAGAAGTCAAATGTTTTAATGTTATTACAGGAGAAGAGGGACCTAGATTGTAGGTACTGTAACAGATCTTTAAAGTTCTTCCGAATCCTCATCTAATTCACACTACCCCTCGAGTAGTGTAGAGGGTAGAGAAGTCAAATGTTTTAATGTTATTACAGGAGAAGAGGGACCTAGATTGTAGGTACTCTAACATATCTTTAAAGTTCTTCCTCATCTAATTCACACTACCCCTCGAGTAGTGTAGAGGGTAGAGAAGTCAAATGTTTTAATGTTATTACAGGAGAAGAGGGACCTAGATTGTATGTACTCTAACAGATCTTTAAAGTTCTTCAGAAACCTCATCTAATTCACACTACCCCTAGAGTAGTGTAGAGGGTAGAGAAGTCAAATGTTTTAATGTTATTGCAGGAGAAGAGGGACCTAGATTGTAGGTACTCTAACAGATCTTTAAAGTTCTTCCTCGTCTAATTCACACTACCCCTCGAGTAGTGTAGAGGGTATAGAAGTCAAATGTTTTAATGTTATTACAGGAGAAGAGGGACCTAGATTGTAGGTACTCTAACAGATCTTTAAAGTTCTTCAGAATCCTCATCTAATTCACAATACCCCTCGAGTAGTGTAGAGGGTAGAGAAGTCAAATGTTTTAATGTTATTACAGGAGAAGAGGGACCTAGATTGTAGGTACTCTAACAGATCTTTAAAGTTCTTCCTCATCTAATTCACA
Organism: Bathymodiolus brooksi; assembly: GCA_963680875.1. Lineage (NCBI taxonomy): Eukaryota > Metazoa > Mollusca > Bivalvia > Mytilida > Modiolidae > Bathymodiolus > Bathymodiolus brooksi. The sequence goes on from OY804576.1 coordinate 160,855,773, forward strand.
CTAACCCTCGAGTAGTGTAGAGGGTAGAGAAGTCAAATGTTTTAATGTTATTACAGGAGAAGAGGGACCTAGATTGTAGGTACTGTAACAGATCTTTAAAGTTGTTCCTCATCTAATGCACACTACCCCTCGAGTAGTGTAGAGGGTAGAGAAGTCAAATGTTTTAATGCTATTACAGGAGAAGAGGGACCTAGATTGTAGGTACTCCAACAGATCTTTAAAGTTCTTCCTCATCTAATTCACACTACCCCTAGAGTAGTGTAGAGGGTAGAGAAGTCAAATGTTTTAATGTTATTACAGGAGAAGAGGGACCTAGATTGTAGGTACTCTAACAGATCTTTAAAGTTCTTCCTCATCTAATTCACACCACCCCTCGAGTAGTGTAGAGGGTAGAGAAGTCAAATGTTTTAATGTTATTACAGGAGAAGAGGGACCTAGATTGTAGGTACTCTAACAGATCTTTAAAGTTCTTCAGAATCCTCATCCAATTCACACTACCCCTCGAGCAGTGTAGAGGGTAGAGAAGTCAAATGATTTAATGTTATTACAAGAGAAGAGGGACCTAGATTGTAGGTACTGTAACAGATCTTTAAAGTTCTTCCGAATCCTCATCTAATTCACACTACCCCTCGAGTAGTGTAGAGGGTGGAAAAGTCAAATGTTTTAATGCTATTGCAGGAGAAGAGGAACCTAGATTGTAGGTACTCTAACAGATCTTTAAAGTTCTTCCTCATCTAATTCACACTACCCCTCGAGTAGTGTAGAGGGTAGAGAAGTCAAATGTTTTAATGTTATTACAGGAGAAGAGGGACCTAGATTGTAGGTACTCTAACAGATCTTTAAAGTTCTTCCTCATCTAATTCACACCACCCCTAGAGTAGTGTAGAGGGTAGAGAAGTCAAATGTTTTAATGTTATTACAGGAGAAGAGGGACCTAGATTGTAGGTACTCTAACAGATCTTTAGAGTTCTTCAGAATCCTCATCTAATTCACACTACCCCTCGAGTAGTGTAGAGGGTAGAGAAGTCAAATGTTTTAATGTTATTACAGGAGAAGAGGGACCTAGATTGTAGGTACTGTAACAGATCTTTAAAGTTCTTCCTCATCTAATTCACACTACCCCTAGAGTAGTGTAGAGGGTAGAGAAGTCAAATGTTTTAATCTTATTACAGGAAAAGTGGGACCTAGATTGTAGGTACTGTAACAGATCTTTAAAGTTCTTCCTCATCTAATTCACACTACCCCTAGAGTAGTGTAGAGGGTATAGAAGTCAAATGTTTTAATGTTATTACAGGAGAAGAGGGACCTAGATTGTAGGTACTCTAACAGATCTTTAAAGTTCTTCAGAATCCTCATCTAATTCACAATACCCCTCGAGTAGTGTAGAGGGTAGAGAAGTCAAATGTTTTAATGTTATTACAGGAGAAGAGGGACCTAGATTGTAGGTACTCTAACAGATCTTTAAAGTTCTTCCTCATCTAATTCACACTAACCCTCGAGTAGTGTAGAGGGTAGAGAAGTCAAATGTTTTAATGTTATTACAGGAGAAGAGGGACCTAGATTGTAGGTACTGTAACAGATCTTTAAAGTTCTTCCTCATCTAATTCACACTACCCCTCGAGTAGTGTAGAGGGTAGAGAAGTCAAATGTTTTAATGCTATTACAGGAGAAGAGGGACCTAGATTGTAGGTACTCCAACAGATCTTTAAAGTTCTTCCTCATCTAATTCACACTACCCCTAGAGTAGTGTAGAGGGTAGAGAAGTCAAATGTTTTAATGTTATTACAGGAGAAGAGGGACCTAGATTGTAGGTACTCTAACAGATCTTTAATGTTCTTCCTCATCTAATTCACACCACCCCTCGAGTAGTGTAGAGGGTAGAGAAGTCAAATGTTTTAATGTTATTACAGGAGAAGAGGGACCTAGATTGTAGGTACTCTAACAGATCTTTAAAGTTCTTCAGAATCCTCATCCAATTCACACTACCCCTCGAGCAGTGTAGAGGGTAGAGAAGTCAAATGATTTAATGTTATTACAAGAGAAGAGGGACCTAGATTGTAGGTACTGTAACAGATCTTTAAAGTTCTTCCGAATCCTCATCTAATTCACACTACCCCTCGAGTAGTGTAGAGGGTGGAAAAGTCAAATGTTTTAATGCTATTGCAGGAGAAGAGGAACCTAGATTGTAGGTACTCTAACAGATCTTTAAAGTTCTTCCTCATCTAATTCACACTACCCCTCGAGTAGTGTAGAGGGTAGAGAAGTCAAATGTTTTAATGTTATTACAGGAGAAGAGGGACCTAGATTGTAGGTACTCTAACAGATCTTTAAAGTTCTTCCTCATCTAATTCACACCACCCCTAGAGTAGTGTAGAGGGTAGAGAAGTCAAATGTTTTAATGTTATTACAGGAGAAGAGGGACCTAGATTGTAGGTACTCTAACAGATCTTTAGAGTTCTTCAGAATCCTCATCTAATTCACACTACCCCTCGAGTAGTGTAGAGGGTAGAGAAGTCAAATGTTTTAATGTTATTACAGGAGAAGAGGGACCTAGATTGTAGGTACTGTAACAGATCTTTAAAGTTCTTCCTCATCTAATTCACACTACCCCTAGAGTAGTGTAGAGGGTAGAGAAGTCAAATGTTTTAATCTTATTACAGGAGAAGTGGGTCCTAGATTGTAGGTACTGTAACAGATCTTTAAAGTTCTTCCTCATCTAATTCACACTACCCCTCGAGTAGTGTAGAGGGTAGAGAAGTCAAATGTTTTAATGTTATTACAGGAGAAGAGGGACCTAGATTGTAGGTACTCTAACAGATCTTTAAAGTTCTTCCTCATCTAATTCACACTATCCCTCGAGTAGTGTAGCGGGTAGAGAAGTCAAATGTTTTAATGTTATTACAGGAGAAGAGGGACCTAGATTGTAGGTACTGTAACAGATCTTTAAAGTTCTTCAGAATCCTCATCTAATTCACACTACCCCTCGAGTAGTGTAGAGGGTAGAGAAGTCAAATGTTTTAATGTTATTACAGGAGAAGAGGGACCTGGATTGTAGGTACTCTAACAGTTCTTTAAAGTTCTTCCTCATCTAATTCACACTACCCCTCGAGTAGTGTAGCGGGTAGAGAAGTCAAATGTTTTAATGTTATTACAGGAGAAGAGAGACCTAGATTGTAGGTACTGTAACAGATCTTTAAAGTTCTTCAGAATCCTCATCTAATTCACACTACCCCTCGAGTAGTGTAGAGGGTAGAGAAGTCAAATGTTTTAATGTTATTACAGGAGAAGAGGGACCTAGATTGTAGGTACTCTAACAGATCTTTAAAGTTCTTCCTCATCTAATTCACACTACCCCTCGAGTAGTGTAGAGGGTAGAGAAGTCAAATGTTTTAATGTTATTACAGGAGAAGAGGGACCTAGATTGTAAGTACTCTAACAGATCTTTAAAGTTCTTCAGAATCCTCATCTAATTCACACTACCCCTCGAGTAGTGTAGAGGGTAGAGAAGTCAAATGTTTTAATGTTATTACAGGAGAAGAGGGACCTAGATTGTAGGTACTGTAACAGATCTTTAAAGTTCTTCAGAATCCTCATCTAATTCACACTGCCCCTTGAGTAGTGTAGAGGGTAGAGAAGTCAAATGTTTTAATGCTATTGCAGGAGAAGAGGGACCTAGATTGTAGGTACTCTAACAGATCTTTAAAGTTCTTCCTCATCTAATTCACACTCCCCCTCCTCGAGTAGTGTAGAGGGTAGAGAAGTCAAATGTTTTAATGCTATTGCAGGAAAAGAGGAACCTAGAGTGTAGGTACTCTAACAGATCTTTAAAGTTCTTCCTCATCTAATTCACACTACCACTAGAGTAGTGTAGAGGGTAGAGAAGTCAAATGTTTTATTGTTATTACAGGAAAAGAGGGACCTAGATTGTAGGTACTGTAACAGATCTTTAGAGTTCTTCAGAATCCTCATCTAATTCACACCACCCCTAGAGTAGTGTAGAGGGTAGAGAAGTCAAATGTTGTAATGCTATAGAAGGAGCCGAGGGACCTAGATTGTAGGTACTCTAACAGATCTTTAAAGTTCCTCCTCATCTAATTCACACTACCCCTAGAGTAGTGTAGAGGGTAGAATAGTCAAATGTTTTAATGTTATTACAGGAGAAGAGGGATCTAGATTGTAGGTACTCTAACAGATCTTTAAAGTTCTTCAGAATCCTCATCTAATTCACAATACTCCTCGAGTAGTGTAGAGGGTAGAGAAGTCAAATGTTTTAATGCTATTGCAGGAGAAGAGGGACCTAGATTGTAGGTACTCTAACAGATATTTAAAGTTCTTCCTCATCTAATTCACACTACCCCTAGAGTAGTGTAGAGGGTAGAGAGGTCAAATGTTTTAATGTTATTACAGGAGAAGAGGGACCTAGATTGTAGGTACTCTAACAGATCTTTAAAGTTCTTCAGAATCCTCATCTAATTCACACTACCCCTCGAGTAGTGTAGAGGGTAGAGAAGTCAACTGTTTTGATGTTATTACAGGAGAAGAAGGACCTAGATTGTAGGTACTCTAATTAAAGTTCTTCCTCATCTAATTCACACTACCCCTCGAGTAGTGTAGAGGGTAGAGAAGTCAAATGTTTTAATGTTATTACAGGAGAAGAGGGACCTAGATTGTAGGTACTGTAACAGATCTTTAAAGTTCTTCCTCATCTAATTCACACTACCCCTAGAGTAGTGTAGAGGGTAGAGAAGTCAAATGTTTTAATGTTATTACAGGAGAAGAGGGACCTAGATTGTAGGTACTCTAACAGATCTTTAAAGTTCTTCCTCATCTAATTCACACTACCCCTCGAGTAGTGTAGAGGGTAGAGAAGTCAAATGTTTTAATGCTATTGCAGGAGAAGAGGGACCTAGATTGTATGTACTCTAACAGATCTTTAAAGTTCTTCAGAAACCTCATCTAATTCACACTACCCCTAGAGTAGTGTAGAGGGTAGAGAAGTCAAATGTTTTAATGTTATTGCAGGAGAAGAGGGACCTAGATTGTAGGTACTCTAACAGATCTTTAAAGTTCTTCCTCGTCTAATTCACACTACCCCTCGAGTAGTGTAGAGGGTAGATAAGTCAAATGTTTTAATGTTATTACAGGAGAAGAGGGACCTAGATTGTAGGTACTCTAACAGATCTTTAAAGTTCTTCAGAATCCTCATCTAATTCACAATACCCCTCGAGTAGTGTAGAGGGTAGAGAAGTCAAATGTTTTAATGTTATTACAGGAGAAGAGGGACCTAGATTGTAGGTACTCTAACAGATCTTTAAAGTTCTTCCTCATCTAATTCACACTACCCCTCGAGTAGTGTAGAGGGTAGAGAAGTCAAATGTTTTAATGTTATTACAGGAGAAGAGGGACCTAGATTGTAAGTACTCTAACAGATCTTTAAAGTTCTTCAGAATCCTCATCTAATTCACACTACCCCTCGAGTAGTGTAGAGGGTAGAGAAGTCAAATGTTTTAATGTTATTACAGGAGAAGAGGGACCTAGATTGTAGGTACTGTAACAGATCTTTAAAGTTCTTCAGAATCCTCATCTAATTCACACTGCCCCTTGAGTAGTGTAGAGGGTAGAGAAGTCAAATGTTTTAATGCTATTGCAGGAGAAGAGGGACCTAGATTGTAGGTACTCTAACAGATCTTTAAAGTTCTTCCTCATCTAATTCACACTACCCCTCCTCGAGTAGTGTAGAGGGTAGAGAAGTCAAATGTTTTAATGCTATTGCAGGAAAAGAGGAACCTAGAGTGTAGGTACTCTAACAGATCTTTAAAGTTCTTCCTCATCTAATTCACACTACCACTAGAGTAGTGTAGAGGGTAGAGAAGTCAAATGTTTTATTGTTATTACAGGAAAAGAGGGACCTAGATTGTAGGTACTGTAACAGATCTTTAGAGTTCTTCAGAATCCTCATCTAATTCACACCACCCCTAGAGTAGTGTAGAGGGTAGAGAAGTCAAATGTTGTAATGCTATAGAAGGAGCCGAGGGACCTAGATTGTAGGTACTCTAACAGATCTTTAAAGTTCCTCCTCATCTAATTCACACTACCCCTAGAGTAGTGTAGAGGGTAGAATAGTCAAATGTTTTAATGTTATTACAGGAGAAGAGGGATCTAGATTGTAGGTACTCTAACAGATCTTTAAAGTTCTTCAGAATCCTCATCTAATTCACAATACTCCTCGAGTAGTGTAGAGGGTAGAGAAGTCAAATGTTTTAATGCTATTGCAGGAGAAGAGGGACCTAGATTGTAGGTACTCTAACAGATATTTAAAGTTCTTCCTCATCTAATTCACACTACCCCTAGAGTAGTGTAGAGGGTAGAGAGGTCAAATGTTTTAATGTTATTACAGGAGAAGAGGGACCTAGATTGTAGGTACTCTAACAGATCTTTAAAGTTCTTCAGAATCCTCATCTAATTCACACTACCCCTCGAGTAGTGTAGAGGGTAGAGAAGTCAACTGTTTTGATGTTATTACAGGAGAAGAAGGACCTAGATTGTAGGTACTCTAATTAAAGTTCTTCCTCATCTAATTCACACTACCCCTCGAGTAGTGTAGAGGGTAGAGAAGTCAAATGTTTTAATGTTATTACAGGAGAAGAGGGACCTAGATTGTAGGTACTGTAACAGATCTTTAAAGTTCTTCCTCATCTAATTCACACTACCCCTAGAGTAGTGTAGAGGGTAGAGAAGTCAAATGTTTTAATGTTATTACAGGAGAAGAGGGACCTAGATTGTAGGTACTCTAACAGATCTTTAAAGTTCTTCCTCATCTAATTCACACTACCCCTCGAGTAGTGTAGAGGGTAGAGAAGTCAAATGTTTTAATGCTATTGCAGGAGAAGAGGGACCTAGATTGTATGTACTCTAACAGATCTTTAAAGTTCTTCAGAAACCTCATCTAATTCACACTACCCCTAGAGTAGTGTAGAGGGTAGAGAAGTCAAATGTTTTAATGTTATTGCAGGAGAAGAGGGACCTAGATTGTAGGTACTCTAACAGATCTTTAAAGTTCTTCCTCGTCTAATTCACACTACCCCTCGAGTAGTGTAGAGGGTAGATAAGTCAAATGTTTTAATGTTATTACAGGAGAAGAGGGACCTAGATTGTAGGTACTCTAACAGATCTTTAAAGTTCTTCAGAATCCTCATCTAATTCACAATACCCCTCGAGTAGTGTAGAGGGTAGAGAAGTCAAATGTTTTAATGTTATTACAGGACAAGAGGGACTTAGATTGTAGGTACTCTAACAGATCTTTAAAGTTCTTCCTCATCTAATTCACACTAACCCTCGAGTAGTGTAGAGAGTAGAGAAGTCAAATGTTTTAATGTTATTACAGGAGAAGAGGGACCTAGATTGTAGGTACTGTAACAGATCTTTAAAGTTCTTCCTCATCTAATTCACACTACCCCTCGAGTAGTGTAGAGGGTAGAGAAGTCAAATGTTTTAATGCTATTACAGGAGAAGAGGGACCTAGATTGTAGGTACTCCAACAGATCTTTAAAGTTCTTCCTCATCTAATTCACACCACCCCTAGAGTAGTGTAGAGGGTAGAGAAGTCAAATGTTTTAATGTTATTACAGGAGAAGAGGGATCTAGATTGTAGGTACTGTAACAGATCTTTAAAGTTCTTCAGAATCCTCATCTAATTCACACTACCCCTCGAGTAGTGTAGAGGGTAGAGAAGTCAAATGTTTTAATGTTATTACAAGAGAAGAGGGACCTAGATTGTAGGTACTATCACAGATCTTTAAAGTTCTTCCTCATCTAATTCACACTACCCCTAGAGTAGTGTAGAGGGTAGAGAAGTCAAATGTTTTAATGTTATTACAGGAGAAGAGGGACCTAGATTGTAGGTACTCTAACAGATCTTTAAAGTTCTTCCTCATCTAATTCACACCACCCCTCGAATAGTGTAGAGGGTAGAGAAGTCAAATGTTTTAATGTTATTACAGGAGAAGAGGGACCTAGATTGTAGGTACTCTAACAGATCTTTAAAGTTCTTCAGAATCCTCATCCAATTCACACTACCCCTCGAGCAGTGTAGAGGGTAGAGAAGTCAAATGATTTAATGTTATTACAAGAGAAGAGGGACCTAGATTGTAGGTACTGTAACAGATCTTTAAAGTTCTTCCGAATCCTCATCTAATTCACACTACCCCTCGAGTAGTGTAGAGGGTGGAAAAGTCAAATGTTTTAATGCTATTGCAGGAGAAGAGGAACCTAGATTGTAGGTACTCTAACAGATCTTTAAAGTTCTTCCTCATCTAATTCACACTACCCCTCGAGTAGTGTAGAGGGTAGAGAAGTCAAATGTTTTAATGTTATTACAGGAGAAGAGGGACCTAGATTGTAGGTACTCTAACAGATCTTTAAAGTTCTTCCTCATCTAATTCACACCACCCCTAGAGTAGTGTAGAGGGTAGAGAAGTCAAATGTTTTAATGTTATTACAGGAGAAGAGGGACCTAGATTGTAGGTACTCTAACAGATCTTTAGAGTTCTTCAGAATCCTCATCTAATTCACACTACCCCTCGAGTAGTGTAGAGGGTAGAGAAGTCAAATGTTTTAATGTTATTACAGGAGAAGAGGGACCTAGATTGTAGGTACTGTAACAGATCTTTAAAGTTCTTCCTCATCTAATTCACACTACCCCTAGAGTAGTGTAGAGGGTGGAGAAGTCAAATGTTTTAATCTTATTACAGGAGAAGTGGGACCTAGATTGTAGGTACTGTAACAGATCTTTAAAGTTCTTCAGAATCCTCATCTAATTCACACTACCCCTCGAGTAGTGTAGAGGGTAGAGAAGTCAAATGTTTTAATGTTATTACAGGAGAAGAGGGACCTAGATTGTAGGTACTCTAACAGATCTTTAAAGTTCTTCCTCATCTAATTCACACTACCCCTCGAGTAGTGTAGAGGGTAGAGAAGTCAAATGTTTTAATGCTATTGCAGGAGAAGAGGGACCTAGATTGTATGTACTCTAACAGATCTTTAAAGTTCTTCAGAAACCTCATCTAATTCACACTACCCCTAGAGTAGTGTAGAGGGTAGAGAAGTCAAATGTTTTAATGTTATTGCAGGAGAAGAGGGACCTAGATTGTAGGTACTCTAACAGATCTTTAAAGTTCTTCCTCGTCTAATTCACACTACCCCTCGAGTAGTGTAGAGGGTAGAGAAGTCAAATGTTTTAATGTTATTACAGGAGAAGAGGGACCTAGATTGTAGGTACTCTAACAGATCTTTAAAGTTCTTCAGAATCCTCATCTAATTCACAATACCCCTCGAGTAGTGTAGAGGGTAGAGAAGTCAAATGTTTTAATGTTATTACAGGAGAAGAGGGACCTAGATTGTAGGTACTCTAACAGATCTTTAAAGTTCTTCCTCATCTAATTCACACTAACCCTCGAGTAGTGTAGAGGGTAGAGAAGTCAAATGTTTTAATGTTATTACAGGAGAAGAGGGACCTAGATTGTAGGTACTGTAACAGATCTTTAAAGTTCTTCCTCATCTAATTCACACTACCCCTCGAGTAGTGTAGAGGGTAGAGAAGTCAAATGTTTTAATGCTATTACAGGAGAAGAGGGACCTAGATTGTAGGTACTCCAACAGATCTTTAAAGTTCTTCCTCGTCTAATTCACACCACCCCTAGAGTAGTGTAGAGGGTAGAGAAGTCAAATGTTTTAATGTTATTACAGGAGAAGAGGGACCTAGATTGTAGGTACTGTAACAGATCTTTAAAGTTCTTCAGAATCCTCATCTAATTCACACTACCCCTCGAGTAGTGTAGAGGGTAGAGAAGTCAAATGTTTTAATGTTATTACAAGAGAAGAGGGACCTAGATTGTAGGTACTATAACAGATCTTTAAAGTTCTTCCTCATCTAATTCACACTACCCCTAGAGTAGTGTAGAGGGTAGAGAAGTCAAATGTTTTAATGTTATTACAGGAGAAGAGGGACCTAGATTGTAGGTACTCTAACAGATCTTTAAAGTTCTTCCTCATCTAATTCACACCACCCCTCGAGTAGTGTAGAGGGTAGAGAAGTCAAATGTTTTAATGTTATTACAGGAGAAGAGGGACCTAGATTGTAGGTACTCTAACAGATCTTTAAAGTTCTTCAGAATCCTCATCCAATTCACACTACCCCTCGAGCAGTGTAGAAGGTAGAGAAGTCAAATGATTTAATGTTATTACAAGAGAAGAGGGACCTAGATTGTAGGTACTGTAACAGATCTTTAAAGTTCTTCCGAATCCTCATCTAATTCACACTACCCCTCGAGTAGTGTAGAGGGTGGAAAAGTCAAATGTTTTAATGCTATTGCAGGAGAAGAGGAACCTAGATTGTAGGTACTCTAACAGATCTTTAAAGTTCTTCCTCATCTAATTCACACTACCCCTCGAGTAGTGTAGAGGGTAGAGAAGTCAAATGTTTTAATGTTATTACAGGAGAAGAGGGACCTAGATTGTAGGTACTCTAACAGATCTTTAAAGTTCTTCCTCATCTAATTCACACCACCCCTAGAGTAGTGTAGAGGGTAGAGAAGTCAAATGTTTTAACGTTATTACAGGAGAAGAGGGACCTAGATTGTAGGTACTCTAACAGATCTTTAGAGTTCTTCAGAATCCTCATCTAATTCACACTACCCCTCGAGTAGTGTAGAGGGTAGAGAAGTCAAATGTTTTAATGTTATTACAGGAGAAGAGGGACCTAGATTGTAGGTACTGTAACAGATCTTTAAAGTTCTTCCTCATCTAATTCACACTACCCCTAGAGTAGTGTAGAGGGTAGAGAAGTCAAATGTTTTAATCTTATTACAGGAGAAGTGGGACCTAGATTGTAGGTACTGTAACAGATCTTTAAAGTTCTTCCTCATCTAATTCACACTACCCCTCGAGTAGTGTAGCGGGTAGAGAAGTCAAATGTTTTAATGTTATTACAGGAGAAGAGGGACCTAGATTGTAGGTACTCTAACAGATCTTTAAAGTTCTTCCTCATCTAATTCACACTATCCCTCGAGTAGTGTAGCGGGTAGAGAAGTCAAATGTTTTAATCTTATTACAGGAGAAGAGGGACCTAGATTGTAGGTACTGTAATAGATCTTTAAAGTTCTTCAGAATCCTCATCTAATTCACACTACCCCTCGAGTAGTGTAGAGGGTAGAGAAGTCAAATGTTTTAATGTTATTACAGGAGAAGAGGGACCTAGATTGTAGGTACTCTGACAGTTCTTTAAAGTTCTTCCTCATCTAATTCACACTACCCCTCGAGTAGTGTAGCGGGTAGAGAAGTCAAATGTTTTAATGTTATTACAGGAGAAGAGAGACCTAGATTGTAGGTACTGTAACAGATCTTTAAAGTTCTTCAGAATCCTCATCTAATTCACACTACCCCTCGAGTAGTGTAGAGGGTAGAGAAGTCAAATGTTTTAATGTTATTACAGGAGAAGAGGGACCTAGATTGTAGGTACTCTAACAGATCTTTAAAGTTCTTCCTCATCTAATTCACACTACCCCTCGAGTAGTGTAGAGGGTAGAGAAGTCAAATGTTTTAATGTTATTACAGGAGAAGAGGGACCTAGATTGTAGGTACTCTAACAGATCTTTAAAGTTCTTCAGAATCCTCATCTAATTCACACTACCCCTCGAGTAGTGTAGAGGGTAGAGAAGTCAAATGTTTTAATGTTATTACAGGAGAAGAGGGAACTAGATTGTAGGTACTGTAACAGATCTTTAAAGTTCTTCAGAATCCTCATCTAATTCACACTGCCCCTTGAGTAGTGTAGAGGGTAGAGAAGTCAAATGTTTTAATGCTATTGCAGGAGAAGAGGGACCTAGATTGTACGTACTCTAACAGATCTTTAAAGTTCTTCCTCATCTAATTCACACTACCCCTCCTCGAGTAGTGTAGAGGGTAGAGAAGTCAAATGTTTTAATGCTATTGCAGGAAAAGAGGAACCTAGAGTGTAGGTACTCTAACAGATCTTTAAAGTTCTTCCTCATCTAATTCACACTACCCCTAGAGTAGTGTAGAGGGTAGAGAAGTCAAATGTTTTAATGTTATTACAGGAAAAGAGGGACCTAGATTGTAGGTACTGTAACAGATCTTTAGAGTTCTTCAGAATCCTCATCTAATTCACACCACCCCTAGAGTAGTGTAGAGGGTAGAGAAGTCAAATGTTGTAATGCTATAGAAGGAGCCGAGGGACCTAGATTGTAGGTACTCTAACAGATCTTTAAAGTTCCTCCTCATCTAATTCACACTACCCCTAGAGTAGTGTAGAGGGTAGAATAGTCAAATGTTTTAATGTTATTACAGGAGAAGAGGGATCTAGATTGTAGGTACTCTAACAGATCTTTAAAGTTCTTCAGAATCCTCATCTAATTCACAATACTCCTCGAGTAGTGTAGAGGGTAGAGAAGTCAAATGTTTTAATGCTATTGCAGGAGAAGAGGGACCTAGATTGTAGGTACTCTAACAGATCTTTAAAGTTCTTCCTCATCTAATTCACACTACCCCTAGAGTAGTGTAGAGGGTAGAGAGGTCAAATGTTTTAATGTTATTACAGGAGAAGAGGGACCTAGATTGTAGGTACTCTAACAGATCTTGAAAGTTCTTCAGAATCCTCATCTAATTCACACTACCCCTCGAGTAGTGTAGAGGGTAGAGAAGTCAAATGTTTTAATGCTATTTCAGGAGAAGAGGGACCTAGATTGTAGGTAATGTAACAGATCTTTAAAGTTCTTCAGAATCCTCATGTAATTCACACTGCCCCTCGAGTAGTGTAGAGGGTAGAGAAATCAAATGTTTTAATGCTATTGCAGGAGAAGAGGGACCTAGATTGTAGGTACTCTAACAGATCTTTAAAGTTCTTCCTCATCTAATTCACACTACCCCTAGAGTAGTGTAGAGGGTAGAGAAGTCAAATGTTTTAATGTTATTACAGAAGAGGGACCTAGATTGTAGGTACTGTAACAGATCTTTAGAGTTCTTCAGAATCCTCATCTAATTCACACCACCCCTAGAGTAGTGTAGAGGGTAGAGAAGTCAAATGTTTTAATGCTATAGAAGGATAAGAGGGACCTAGATTGTAGGTACTCTAACAGATCTTTAAAGTTCTTCCTCATCTAATTCACACTACCCCTCGAGTAGTGTAGAGGGTAGAGAAGTCAAATGTTTTAATGTTATTACAGGAGAAGAGGGACCTAGATTGTAGGTACTGTAACAGATCTTTAAAGTTCTTCCTCATCTAATTCACACTACCCCTAGAGTAGTGTAGAGGGTAGAGAAGTCAAATGTTTTAATGTTATTACAGGAGAAGAGGGACCTAGATTGTAGGTACTCTAACAGATCTTTAAAGTTCTTCCCCATCTAATTCACACTACCCCTCGAGTAGTGTAGAGGGTAGAGAAGTCAAATGTTTTAATGCTATTGCAGGAGAAGAGGGACCTAGATTGTATGTACTCTAACAGATCTTTAAAGTTCTTCAGAAACCTCATCTAATTCACACTACCCCTAGAGTAGTGTAGAGGGTAGAGAAGTCAAATGTTTTAATGTTATTGCAGGAGAAGAGGGACCTAGATTGTAGGTACTCTAACAGATCTTTAAAGTTCTTCCTCGTCTAATTCACACTACCCCTCGAGTAGTGTAGAGGGTAGAGAAGTCAAATGTTTTAATGTTATTACAGGAGAAGAGGGACCTAGATTGTAGGTACTCTAACAGATCTTTAAAGTTCTTCAGAATCCTCATCTAATTCACAATACCCCTCGAGTAGTGTAGAGGGTAGAGAAGTCAAATGTTTTAATGTTATTACAGGACAAGAGGGACCTAGATTGTAGGTACTCTAACAGATCTTTAAAGTTCTTCCTCATCTAATTCACACTAACCCTCGAGTAGTGTAGAGAGTAGAGAAGTCAAATGTTTTAATGTTATTACAGGAGAAGAGGGACCTAGATTGTAGGTACTTTAACAGATCTTTAAAGTTCTTCCTCATCTAATTCACACTACCCCTCGAGTAGTGTAGAGGGTAGAGAAGTCAAATGTTTTAATGCTATTACAGGAGAAGAGGGACCTAGATTGTAGGTACTCCAACAGATCTTTAAAGTTCTTCCTCATCTAATTCACACCACCCCTAGAGTAGTGTAGAGGGTAGAGAAGTCAAATGTTTTAATGTTATTACAGGAGAAGAGGGACCTAGATTGTAGGTACTGTAACAGATCTTTAAAGTTCTTCAGAATCCTCATCTAATTCACACTACCCCTCGAGTAGTGTAGAGGGTAGAGAAGTCAAATGTTTTAATGTTATTACAAGAGAAGAGGGACCTAGATTGTAGGTACTATAACAGATCTTTAAAGTTCTTCCTCATCTAATTCACACTACCCCTAGAGTAGTGTAGAGGGTAGAGAAGTCAAATGTTTTAATGTTATTACAGGAGAAGAGGGACCTAGATTGTAGGTACTCTAACAGATCTTTAAAGTTCTTCCTCATCTAATTCACACCACCCCTCGAGTAGTGTAGAGGGTAGAGAAGTCAAATGTTTTAATGTTATTACAGGAGAAGAGGGACCTAGATTGTAGGTACTCTAACAGATCTTTAAAGTTCTTCAGAATCCTCATCCAATTCACACTACCCCTCGAGCAGTGTAGAGGGTAGAGAAGTCAAATGATTTAATGTTATTACAAGAGAAGAGGGACCTAGATTGTAGGTACTGTAACAGATCTTTAAAGTTCTTCCGAATCCTCATCTAATTCACACTACCCCTCGAGTAGTGTAGAGGGTGGAAAAGTCAAATGTTTTAATGCTATTGCAGGAGAAGAGGAACCTAGATTGTAGGTACTCTAACAGATCTTTAAAGTTCTTCCTCATCTAATTCACACTACCCCTCGAGTAGTGTAGAGGGTAGAGAAGTCAAATGTTTTAATGTTATTACAGGAGAAGAGGGACCTAGATTGTAGGTACTCTAACAGATCTTTAAAGTTCTTCCTCATCTAATTCACACCACCCCTAGAGTAGTGTAGAGGGTAGAGAAGTCAAATGTTTTAATGTTATTACAGGAGAAGAGGGACCTAGATTGTAGGTACTCTAACAGATCTTTAGAGTTCTTCAGAATCCTCATCTAATTCACACTACCCCTCGAGTAGTGTAGAGGGTAGAGAAGTCAAATGTTTTAATGTTATTACAGGAGAAGAGGGACCTAGATTGTAGGTACTGTAACAGATCTTTAAAGTTCTTCCTCATCTAATTCACACTACCCCTAGAGTAGTGTAGAGGGTAGAGAAGTCAAATGTTTTAATCTTATTACAGGAGAAGTGGGACCTAGATTGTAGGTACTGTAACAGATCTTTAAAGTTCTTCCTCATCTAATTCACACTACCCCTCGAGTAGTGTAGAGGGTAGAGAAGTCAAATGTTTTAATGTTATTACAGGAGAAGAGGGACCTAGATTGTAGGTACTCTAACAGATCTTTAAAGTTCTTCCTCATCTAATTCACACTATCCCTCGAGTAGTGTAGCGGGTAGAGAAGTCAAATGTTTTAATGTTATTACAGGAGAAGAGGGACCTAGATTGTAGGTACTGTAACAGATCTTTAAAGTTCTTCAGAATCCTCATCTAATTCACACTACCCCTCGAGTAGTGTAGAGGGTAGAGAAGTCAAATGTTTTAATGTTATTACAGGAGAAGAGGGACCTAGATTGTAGGTACTCTAACAGATCTTTAAAGTTCTTCCTCATCTAATTCACACTACCCCTAGAGTAGTGTAGAGGGTAGAGAGGTCAAATGTTTTAATCTTATTACAGGAGAAGAGGGACCTAGATTGTAGGTACTCTAACAGATCTTTAAAGTTCTTCCTCATCTAATTCACACCACCCCTAGAGTAGTGTAGAGGGTAGAGAAGTCAAATGTTTTAATGTTATTACAGGAGAAGAGGGACCTAGATTGTAGGTACTCTAACAGATATTTAAAGTTCTTCCTCATCTAATTCACACTATCCCTCGAGTAGTGTAGCGGGTAGAGAAGTCAAATGTTTTAATGTTATTACAGGAGAAGAGGGACCTAGATTGTAGGTACTGTAACAGATCTTTAAAGTTCTTCCGAATCCTCATCTAATTCACACTACCCCTAGAGTAGTGTAGAGGGTGGAAAAGTCAAATGTTTTAATGCTATTGCAGGAGAAGAGGAACCTAGATTGTAGGTACTCTAACAGATCTTTAAAGTTCTTCCTCATCTAATTCACACTACCCCTCGAGTAGTGTAGAGGGTAGAGAAGTCAAATGTTTTAATGTTATTACAGGAGAAGAGGGACCTAGATTGTAGGTACTCTAACAGATCTTTAAAGTTCTTCCTCATCTAATTCACACCACCCCTAGAGTAGTGTAGAGGCTAGAGAAGTCAAATGTTTTAATGTTATTACAGGAGAAGAGGGACCTAGATTGTAGGTACTCTAACAGATCTTTAGAGTTCTTCAGAATCCTCATCTAATTCACACTACCCCTCGAGTAGTGTAGAGGGTAGAGAAGTCAAATGTTTTAATGTTATTACAGGAGAAGAGGGACCTAGATTGTAGGTACTGTAACAGATCTTTAAAGTTCTTCCTCATCTAATTCACACTACCCCTAGAGTAGTGTAGAGGGTAGAGAAGTCAAATGTTTTAATCTTATTACAGGAGAAGTGGGACTTAGATTGTAGGTACTGTAACAGATCTTTAAAGTTCTTCCTCATCTAATTCACACTACCCCTCGAGTAGTGTAGAGGGTAGAGAAGTCAAATGTTTTAATGTTATTACAGGAGAAGAGGGACCTAGATTGTAGGTACTCTAACAGATCTTTAAAGTTCTTCCTCATCTAATTCACACTATCCCTCGAGTAGTGTAGCGGGTAGAGAAGTCAAATGTTTTAATGTTATTACAGGAGAAGAGGGACCTAGATTGTAGGTACTGTAACAGATCTTTAAAGTTCTTCAGAATCCTCATCTAATTCACACTACCCCTCGAGTAGTGTAGAGGGTAGAGAAGTCAAATGTTTTAATGTTATTACAGGAGAAGAGGGACCTAGATTGTAGGTACTCTAACAGATCTTTAAAGTTCTTCAGAATCCTCATCTAATTCACACTACCCCTCGATTAGTGTAGAGGGTAGAGAAGTCAAATGTTTTAATGTTATTACAGGAGAAGAGGGACCTAGATTGTAGGTACTCTAACAGATCTTTAAAGTTCTTCCTCATCTAATTCACACTACCCCTCGAGTAGTGTAGAGGGTAGAGAAGTCAAATGTTTTAATGCTATTGCAGGAGAAGAGGGACCTAGATTGTATGTACTCTAACAGATCTTTAAAGTTCTTCAGAAACCTCATCTAATTCACACTACCCCTAGAGTAGTGTAGAGGGTAGAGAAGTCAAATGTTTTAATGTTATTGCAGGAGAAGAGGGACCTAGATTGTAGGTACTCTAACAGATCTTTAAAGTTCTTCCTCGTCTAATTCACACTACCCCTCGAGTAGTGTAGAGGGTAGAGAAGTCAAATGTTTTAATGTTATTACAGGAGAAGAGGGACCTAGATTGTAGGTACTCTAACAGATCTTTAAAGTTCTTCAGAATCCTCATCTAATTCACAATACCCCTCGAGTAGTGTAGAGGGTAGAGAAGTCAAATGTTTTAATGTTATTACAGGAGAAGAGGGACCTAGATTGTAGGTACTCTAACAGATCTTTAAAGTTCTTCCTCATCTAATTCACACTAACCCTCGAGTAGTGTAGAGGGTAGAGAAGTCAAATGTTTTAATGTTATTACAGGAGAAGAGGGACCTAGATTGTAGGTACTGTAACAGATCTTTAAAGTTCTTCCTCATCTAATTCACACTACCCCTCGAGTAGTGTAGAGGGTAGAGAAGTCAAATGTTTTAATGCTATTACAGGAGAAGAGGGACCTAGATTGTAGGTACTCCAACATATCTTTAAAGTTCTTCCTCATCTAATTCACACCACCCCTAGAGTAGTGTAGAGGGTAGAGAAGTCAAATGTTTTAATGTTATTACAGGAGAAGAGGGACCTAGATTGTAGGTACTGTAACAGATCTTTAAAGTTCTTCAGAATCCTCAACTAATTCACACTACCCCTCGAGTAGTGTAGAGGGTAGAGAAGTCAAATGTTTTAATGTTATTACAAGAGAAGAGGGACCTAGATTGTAGGTACTATAACAGATCTTTAAAGTTCTTCCTCATCTAATTCACACTACCCCTAGAGTAGTGTAGAGGGTAGAGAAGTCAAATGTTTTAATGTTATTACAGGAGAAGAGGGACCTAGATTGTAGGTACTCTAACAGATCTTTAAAGTTCTTCCTCATCTAATTCACACCACCCCTCGAGTAGTGTAGAGGGTAGAGAAGTCAAATGTTTTAATGTTATTACAGGAGAAGAGGGACCTAGATTGTAGGTACTCTAACAGATCTTTAAAGTTCTTCAGAATCCTCATCCAATTCACACTACCCCTCGAGCAGTGTAGAGGGTAGAGAAGTCAAATGATTTAATGTTATTACAAGAGAAGAGGGACCTAGATTGTAGGTACTGTAACAGATCTTTAAAGTTCTTCCGAATCCTCATCTAATTCACACTACCCCTCGAGTAGTGTAGAGGGTGGAAAAGTCAAATGTTTTAATGCTATTGCAGGAGAAGAGGAACCTAGATTGTAGGTACTCTAACAGATCTTTAAAGTTCTTCCTCATCTAATTCACACTACCCCTCGAGTAGTGTAGAGGGTAGAGAAGTCAAATGTTTTAATGTTATTACAGGAGAAGAGGGACCTAGATTGTAGGTACTCTAACAGATCTTTAAAGTTCTTCCTCATCTAATTCACACCACCCCTAGAGTAGTGTAGAGGGTAGAGAAGTCAAATGTTTTAATGTTATTACAGGAGAAGAGGGACCTAGATTGTAGGTACTCTAACAGATCTTTAGAGTTCTTCAGAATCCTCATCTAATTCACACTACCCCTCGAGTAGTGTAGAGGGTAGAGAAGTCAAATGTTTTAATGTTATTACAGGAGAAGAGGGACCTAGATTGTAGGTACTGTAACAGATCTTTAAAGTTCTTCCTCATCTAATTCACACTACCCCTAGAGTAGTGTAGAGGGTAGAGAAGTCAAATGTTTTAATGTTATTACAGGAGAAGAGGGACCTAGATTGTAGGTACTCTAACAGATCTTTAAAGTTCTTCCTCATCTAATTCACACTATCCCTCGAGTAGTGTAGCGGGTAGAGAAGTCAAATGTTTTAATCTTATTACAGGAGAAGAGGGACCTAGATTGTAGGTACTGTAACAGATCTTTAAAGTTCTTCAGAATCCTCATCTAATTCACACTACCCCTCGAGTAGTGTAGAGGGTAGAGAAGTCAAATGTTTTAATGTTATTACAGGAGAAGAGGGACCTAGATTGTAGGTACTCTAACAGTTCTTTAAAGTTCTTCCTCATCTAATTCACACTACCCCTCGAGTAGTGTAGCGGGTAGAGAAGTCAAATGTTTTAATGTTATTACAGGAGAAGAGAGACCTAGATTGTAGGTACTGTAACAGATCTTTAAAGTTCTTCAGAATCCTCATCTAATTCACACTACCCCTCGAGTAGTGTAGAGGGTAGAGAAGTCAAATGTTTTAATGTTATTACAGGAGAAGAGGGACCTAGATTGTAGGTACTCTAACAGATCTTTAAAGTTCTTCCTCATCTAATTCACACTACCCCTCGAGTAGTGTAGAGGGTAGAGAAGTCAAATGTTTTAATGTTATTACAGGAGAAGAGGGACCTAGATTGTAGGTACTCTAACAGATCTTTAAAGTTCTTCAGAATCCTCATCTAATTCACACTACCCCTCGAGTAGTGTAGAGGGTAGAGAAGTCAATTGTTTTAATGTTATTACAGGAGAAGAGGGACCTAGATTGTAGGTACTGTAACAGATCTTTAAAGTTCTTCAGAATCCTCATCTAATTCACACTGCCCCTTGAGTAGTGTAGAGGGTAGAGAAGTCAAATGTTTTAATGCTATTGCAGGAGAAGAGGGACCTAGATTGTACGTACTCTAACAGATCTTTAAAGTTCTTCCTCATCTAATTCACACTACCCCTCCTCGAGTAGTGTAGAGGGTAGAGAAGTCAAATGTTTTAATGCTATTGCAGGAAAAGAGGAACCTAGAGTGTAGGTACTCTAACAGATCTTTAAAGTTCTTCCTCATCTAATTCACACTACCCCTAGAGTAGTGTAGAGGGTAGAGAAGTCAAATGTTTTATTGTTATTACAGGAAAAGAGGGACCTAGATTGTAGGTACTGTAACAGATCTTTAGAGTTCTTCAGAATCCTCATCTAATTCACACCACCCCTAGAGTAGTGTAGAGGGTAGAGAAGTCAAATGTTGTAATGCTATAGAAGGAGCCGAGGGACCTAGATTGTAGGTACTCTAACAGATCTTTAAAGTTCCTCCTCATCTAATTCACACTACCCCTAGAGTAGTGTAGAGGGTAGAATAGTCAAATGTTTTAATGTTATTACAGGAGAAGAGGGATCTAGATTGTAGGTACTCTAACAGATCTTTAAAGTTCTTCAGAATCCTCATCTAATTCACAATACTCCTCGAGTAGTGTAGAGGGTAGAGAAGTCAAATGTTTTAATGCTATTGCAGGAGAAGAGGGACCTAGATTGTAGGTACTCTAACACATCTTTAAAGTTCTTCCTCATCTAATTCACACTACCCCTAGAGTAGTGTAGAGGGTAGAGAGGTCAAATGTTTTAATGTTATTACAGGAGAAGAGGGACCTAGATTGTAGGTACTCTAACAGATCTTTAAAGTTCTTCAGAATCCTCATCTAATTCACACTACCCCTCGAGTAGTGTAGAGGGTAGAGAAGTCAAATGTTTTAATGCTATTTCAGGAGAAGAGGGACCTAGATTGTAGGTACTGTAACAGATCTTTAAAGTTCTTCAGAATCCTCATGTAATTCACACTGCCCCTCGAGTAGTGTAGAGGGTAGAGAAATCAAATGTTTTAATGCTATTGCAGGAGAAGAGGGACCTAGATTGTAGGTACTCTAACAGATCTTTAAAGTTCTTCCTCATCTAATTCACACTACCCCTAGAGTAGTGTAGAGGGTAGAGAAGTCAAATGTTTTAATGTTATTACAGAAGAGGGACCTAGATTGTAGGTACTGTAACAGATCTTTAGAGTTCTTCAGAATCCTCATCTAATTCACACCACCCCTAGAGTAGTGTAGAGGGTAGAGAAGTCAAATGTTTTAATGCTATAGAAGGATAAGAGGGACCTAGATTGTAGGTACTCTAACAGATCTTTAAAGTTCTTCCTCATCTAATTCACACTACCCCTCGAGTAGTGTAGAGGGTAGAGAAGTCAAATGTTTTAATGTTATTACAGGAGAAGAGGGACCTAGATTGTAGGTACTCTAACAGATCTTTAAAGTTTTTCCTCGTCTAATTCACACTACCCCTCGAGTAGTGTAGAGGGTAGAGAAGTCAAATGTGTTAATGTTATTACAGGAGAAGAGGGACCTAGATTGTAGGTACTCTAACAGATCTTTAAAGTTCTTCAGAATCCTCATCTAATTCACACCACCCCTATAGTAGTGTAGAGGGTAGAGAAGTCAAATGTTTTAATGCTATAGAAGGAGAAGAGGGACCTAGATTGTAGGTACTCTAACAGATCTTTAAAGTTCCTCCTCATCTAATTCACACTACCCCTAGAGTAGTGTAGAGGGTAGAATAGTCAAATGTTTTAATGTTATTACAGGAGAAGAGGGACCTAGATTGTAGGTACTCTAACAGATCTTTAAAGTTCTTCAGAATCTACATCTAATTCACACTACCCCTCGAGTAGTGTAGAGGGTAGAGAAGTCAACTGTTTTGATGTTATTACAGGAGAAGAAGGACCTAGATTGTAGGTACTCTAATTAAAGTTCTTCCTCATCTAATTCACACTACCCCTCGAGTAGTGTAGAGGGTAGAGAAGTCAACTGTTTTGATGTTATTACAGGAGAAGAAGGACCTAGATTGTAGGTACTCTAATTAAAGTTCTTCCTCATCTAATTCACACTACCCCTCGAGTAGTGTAGAGGGTAGAGAAGTCAAATGTTTTAATGTTATTACAGGAGAAGAGGGACCTAGATTGTAGGTACTGTAACAGATCTTTAAAGTTCTTCCTCATCTAATTCACACTACCCCTAGAGTAGTGTAGAGGGTAGAGAAGTCAACTGTTTTGATGTTATTACAGGAGAAGAAGGACCTAGATTGTAGGTACTCTAATTAAAGTTCTTCCTCATCTAATTCACACTACCCCTCGAGTAGTGTAGAGGGTAGAGAAGTCAAATGTTTTAATGTTATTACAGGAGAAGAGGGACCTAGATTGTAGGTACTGTAACAGATCTTTAAAGTTCTTCCTCATCTAATTCACACTACCCCTAGAGTAGTGTAGAGGGTAGAGAAGTCAAATGTTTTAATGTTATTACAGGAGAAGAGGGACCTAGATTGTAGGTACTCTAACAGATCTTTAAAGTTCTTCAGAATCTTCATCTAATTCACACTACCCCTCGAGTAGTGTAGAGGGTAGAGAAGTCAAATGTTTTAATGTTATTACAGGAGAAGAGGGACCTAGATTGTATGTACTCTAACAGATCTTTAAAGTTCTTCCTCATCTAATTCACACTACCCCTAGAGTAGTGTAGAGGGTAGAGAAGTCAAATGTTTTAATGTTATTACAGGAGAAGAGGGACCTAGATTGTAGGTACTCTAACAGATCTTTAAAGTTCTTCCTCATCTAATTCACACTACCCCTCGAGTAGTGTAGAGGGTAGAGAAGTCAAATGTTTTAATGCTATTGCAGGAGAAGAGGGACCCAGATTGTAGGTACTCTAACAGATCTTTAAAGTTCTTCAGAATCCTCATCTAATTCACACTGCCCCTCGAGTAGTGTAGAGGGTAGAGAAGTCAAATGTTTTAATGTTATTACAGGAGAAGAGGGACCTAGATTGTAGGTACTGTAACAGATCTTTAGAGTTCTTCAGAATCCTCATCTAATTCACACCACCCCTAGAGTAGTGTAGAGGGTAGAGAAGTCAAATGTTTTAATGCTATAGAAGGAGAAGAGGGACCTAGATTGTAGGTACTCTAACAGATCTTTAAAGTTCCTCCTCATCTAATTCACACTACCCCTAGAGTAGTGTAGAGGGTAGAATAGTCAAATGTTTTAATGTTATTACAGGAGAAGAGGGACCTAAATTGTAGGTACTCTAATTAAAGTTCTTCCTCATCTAATTCACACTACCCCTAGAGTAGTGTAGAGGGTAGATAATGCAAATGTTTTAATGTTATTACAGGAGAAGAGGGACCTAGATTGTAGGTACTGTAACAGATCTTTAAAGTTCTTCCTCATCTAATTCACACTACCCCTAGAGTAGTGTAGAGGGTAGAGAAGTCAAATGTTTTAATGTTATTACAGGAGAAGAGGGACCTAGATTGTAGGTACTCTAACAGATCTTTAAAGTTCTTCCTCATCTAATTCACACTACCCCTCGAGTAGTGTAGAGGGTAGAGAAGTCAAATGTTTTAATGCTATTGCAGGAGAAGAGGGACCCAGATTGTAGGTACTCTAACAGATCTTTAAAGTTCTTCAGAATCCTCATCTAATTCACACTGCCCCTCGAGTAGTGTAGAGGGTAGAGAAGTCAAATGTTTTAATGTTATTACAGGAGAAGAGGGACCTAGATTGTAGGTACTGTAACAGATCTTTAGAGTTCTTCAGAATCCTCATCTAATTCACACCACCCCTAGAGTAGTGTAGAGGGTAGAGAAGTCAAATGTTTTAATGCTATAGAAGGAGAAGAGGGACCTAGATTGTAGGTACTCTAACAGATCTTTAAAGTTCCTCCTCATCTAATTCACACTACCCCTAGAGTAGTGTAGAGGGTAGAATAGTCAAATGTTTTAATGTTATTACAGGAGAAGAGGGACCTAAATTGTAGGTACTCTAATTAAAGTTCTTCCTCATCTAATTCACACTACCCCTAGAGTAGTGTAGAGGGTAGATAATGCAAATGTTTTAATGTTATTACAGGAGAAGAGGGACCTAGATTGTAGGTACTGTAACAGATCTTTAAAGTTCTTCCTCATCTAATTCACACTACCCCTAGAGTAGTGTAGAGGGTAGAGAAGTCAAATGTTTTAATGTTATTACAGGAGAAGAGGGACCTAGATTGTAGGTACTCTAACAGATCTTTAAAGTTCTTCCTCATCTAATTCACACTACCCCTAGAGTAGTGTAGAGGGTAGAGAAGTCAAATGTTTTAATGCTATTGCAGGAGAAGAGGGACCTAGATTGTATGTACTCTAGCAGATCTTTAAAGTTCTTCAGAATCCTCATCTAATTCACACTACCCCTCGAGTAGTGTAGAGGGTAGAGAAGTCAAATGTTTTAATGTTATTACAGGAGAAGAGGGACCTAGATTGTATGTACTCTAACAGATCTTTAAAGTTCTTCCTCATCTAATTCACACTACCCCTCGAGTAGTGTAGAGGGTAGAGAAGTCAAATGTTTTAATGTTATTACAGGAGAAGAGGGACCTAGATTGTAGGTACTGTAACAGATCTTTAAAGTTCTTCCTCATCTAATTCACACTACCCCTCGAGTAGTGTAGAGGGTAGAGAGGTCAAATGTTTTAATGCTATTGCAGGAGAAGAGGGACCTAGATTGTAGGTACTCTAACAGATCTTTAAAGTTCTTCAGAATCCTTATCTAATTCACACTACCCCTAGAGTAGTGTAGAGGGTAGAGAAGTCAAATGTTTTAATGCTATTACAGGAGAAGAGGGACCTAGATTGTAGGTACTCTAACAGATCTTTAAAGTTCTTCAGAATCCTCATCTAATTCACACTACCCCTAGAGTAGCTAGATATAGTATCTCAGTAAAGTGTACAGCTGGCCTGAATGTTCACAGTTAAAACCCTTTGAATAAATGTCCCTTTCCTTTCCGGAAGTAGTTCGATTCCTTTCCTATGAAATTGAATTCCTATTGAATTATAGTATCATTTGGTTCCAATCCACAAAGTTTCTTTATTGTCCGTTGGAATCATTTATAGTTGATCAAGATACGTGACTTCACTACTGAAGTAAATACATCCAAATGCAATGCTATAAATTCTACATATTTTATGACATTCTCTATCCAGAGTTGTCGTTATGTTGAATTCTTGTAAACATTTTTTTTGTTCTATTTTGGCCCCCTATTTTCAGTGATGATATACTCTTATCTTTGTATTTCTCAACAACAAATATTTCACATGAACAAATAATACATCAAGATCATTACATAACAAGTTGTATATATTAGTTAGTAATTATCAATCAAAGCTAAGGTTCTCCTCCCCCAGGTATAGGTGACCTTAGAACTATTTTGATTATCCTGTTTAATTTAGGTCCTTCTGTTTTATTGCTCCCAAACACTTCTATTAAATAATGTTGGCTTTCCAATCTTTCGATTTTGAGCATACCTAATGAATGCTGTGCGAAAGAGGCGTCGCGTGCAGTAAATGTGATATCTACGTGGGAATTGTTTTTGCTTTTTATTTTTATTATTAAATAGTCATTTTCACATCCAGCCAACTCATTAGCTACTCATCCAACCAAGGTTTCATATGTAATATTAATTATTTTAACATAAGATGAAATATATTTTCTTATCATTACATAAATACCACAACATTGTTGATATGTTTTT
Organism: Bathymodiolus brooksi; assembly: GCA_963680875.1. NCBI lineage: Eukaryota > Metazoa > Mollusca > Bivalvia > Mytilida > Modiolidae > Bathymodiolus > Bathymodiolus brooksi. Next base: position 160,881,570 of record OY804576.1, read on the forward strand.
CTAGATAAATTACGCAAAGGGAATACATTTGCACACAAAATCAAATTTATAAAGTCTTCAACAGGCCTGAATGTTCACAGTTAAATCCCTTGGAATATATGTCATTTTCCCAGGCCCTATGAGAGGGGGGTTCAGCCGGTGCATCTTTCCAGGCCCTATGAGAGGGTGGTTCAGCCGGTACATCTTTCCAGGACCCGGAGACCCAAGAAGGTTCATGTGAATCTCTGAGCCATAGCTATAGATTTTTTCATTTTTATTTGTATTTTCAACTATTTTTATATTATTTAGAAAAATAATTATGTAAAATTCACTTAGGCTTCTGAATTATGTTTGTCACTGCTTAAAATAAAGTATATGTTTTCTGGACATTCTGCTGCACAGGAAATATTAAAGCACTTCTGAAAGTTTACCAGTAGTTTTATTGGACCTAAAATCGACAATTTTGAGAGAAATCTCAGCCTGTCCCCGGGGCCCGAAAGCAGTCTTGTTCCGCCTTTCAAAATTTCTCTTGGAGGCTCTGCATTTTCCTTTCCGGAAGTAGTTGGATTCCTTTCCTATGGAAGTGGTTTCAATCCACAAAGTTTCTTTATTATCCTTATGGTTTTTTGTTTCGTTCAGAATTTTTTTTTCGGACAACACGAGAGTTAGAATATTGATTTTTTTGGCTGCGCAAAGCCAAATTTTATTTCCAGAATTCAACTTTAGGTTATATGACAAAAACTCTGAATCAGATTATGTTTTTTTTCCTCCACCAAAATCAGAATATTTTTTTCAGCAACATTGGGAATCAGAATATTTTTTTCGAAAAAAAACATAACTTCCCCTTCAAGTTAAATGGTCGTTCCCTATTGATCATTCTGAGCATGCATATAATACATATAGAAATATATTGTAAATGATTAACGAATTAATAAAAAGGTTGTGTTGGGTGGATGCGAGGTTGGAGAGTAGATAATTATTGAGTAATTATACTACAAGAAATCTTTTTGAAAATTTAATAAAATTGAAAACGTGTTTGATGATATTAATATTTTCTTCGTATGTTAAATCATCGGACCCACAGGTTAGTAGATTCAGATCGCTTGTCTGTACCCAATTTAAATTGTTCATCATAATAAGTCTTATTTCAGTATAGTTAGGACAAGTAAAGCAATAATGGAATGCATTCTTCTTTGATATAGTAGTTAAACTCAATAATGAGTACACAATACTTTTGGTCATGCGTAGGTGCTGGTGATGTCTAGTTACAAAATATTTACATGAAAATCCAAAACTGTGCATACTGTACAAAAGGTGTAGGATAAAAACATTCTGACATCTAAGCATGTATCTGTGTCTTGAAAGCTTCCAACGTGGAAGCTTTCACTGTCATGTCCAGTAGTTGGTTCCAGGCTATCACGGTTCTGGGAAAGAATAAGTACTTATAATAATCATGTCTCGGATTGAAGATGGTGTAGGCCATGGAATTGTATTGTCGAGATGGTCGTAATTGTGATACAAAGTAGTTCTCTGTTGGTACCACTACAAGTCTGTTGACAATCTTGTAGAACAAGCAAAGCCTGATGTTAAGTCTTCTCTCTTGTAGAGGTTTCCAATTAAGCCAGTTTAGCATATCTGTGACACTGGAGTCATTTCTATAGTCATTGTAGACATATCGAGCTGCCCTTCTTTGCACTCGTTCTATTTTGTCTATATTTTCCTGTGTATAGGGATCCCATATTGCTGCACTGTACTCCACTCTTGGTCGAACTAGTGTGTTAATAGCAGTGATCTTAGTTTGCTGTGGAGCTTTCTTGATATTTCGACTGAGCATCCTTTGTACTTGGTTGGCACTAGACACAATGTTGTTAATGTGTAGGTTCCAGATTAGATCGTCTTTGATGGTAATTCCCAAGTACTTGGTGTCTTGAACAACTTCAAGTTGTTTGCCGTGCATGTAGTATGGTTCTTTAATTGAGTTTTTGGATCTTGTTAGGTGCATCACATTACATTTGCTGACATTAAAGGCCGTTTTCCATTTTTGTTCCCATTTTGTTAAGTTAGTCAGATCAGATTGCAGTATTTGTTGGTCGTTCTTGTTGTTAATAGGACGGTAGATGGTACAGTCATCTGCAAAAAGACGGATGGTAGATTGCATGTTGTTTGTGATGTCATTTATGTAGATCAGAAAAAGGACGGTTCCCAGTACACTACCTTGAGGCACGCCAGATGTTACGTCCACTTTATCCGAGTACTTGTTTTCTAAGACAACTGCTTGTGTCCTGCTTTCTAGAAAAGCTGTGATCCATTAATTGTTTTTACCCTTTATTCCATAGTGTCTTAACTTGTGTAGTAGGCGTGGATGGCTAACTTTATCAAAGGCTTTGGCGAAATCTAATACAATTATATCTGTTTGCATTTTGCTGTCCATTGTTGATGTTAAGTCCTGTATGTAAGTCCAATCAGTTGTGTTGAAGTGTAAATGTAAATATTTTCTTAAAATGTAAAAAGTTTCTTGCCTATTTGTTGTCACATCCAGCAGTAGACATAATAAATAGACATCCACACTGTCGTCAAAGAGCTCCGATCAAAAATGTTTGGTCAACATCCGGGATATTTTAAAGCGGTATTTTTAAAGCAGACACGGATAATTATCGTAAGTATTTATAAATATACTGTGCATATAATGTTTTGAATTATGATGCTTTATGATTGTTATTATTATTAATTTAATTTTTTTGTCCAAATATCATTTATTTTTGCAGTGTAAAATTAGATTTTTCTATAAGTTATAAGGAATCCGGCTTCAAAATCATTACAATCAACTGAAATATCGCTATATCTTGCATTTACGAATGAATCAAATATTGCCCAAAAAGAAAAAAAATATTGATGAATGATTGATTTTACTTAAAAATACTATTTTGTTGATGAAAAGTCAATTAGTAAATAGTTATACCCTAAAACATGATGTCAACAGATGTTTTTGAAATCCGGCTTGGTCAAATGTAAACATGTATACAAACCGGTTGGGTCATTTATAAATAACCGGGTTTGTCAGTATGTAAATACCACTGATCTTATTGTTATTGAGCATTATATTGCAATTTAACAATAGTTATGATTAGGAAATATCTCAAATGCGATAAATACTGATCCATAGTATGAATATTCGACATGGCTGCTAATTTCACCTACTTTGTACAATAACAAAATCGTTATTTCTATGTTAAATTGCTACTGTCGCGAACACTTGATTTTTTTAATGTTTTTTGTGGCACTGACATCACCGTTGGTGCTCAATACGCTACACTCACTTTAAGTAGCTGTCCAGGCGCATCAATTGAGTAGTGGGAGATTCTTTTTATTACGCAATATTTTAATTTTATACTCGTTGATAACGAAGTAAGTCACTCTGTGAAAATAACTTCATGGATACTATATTTAAGTTTCTTCACAGTATAATGTTTACATTAACATTACAGATAAGCAAATTAACAAAGGCTGTAGTATTGAATTCCTTTCCACACGGACGATTTTGGCAGTTTGTATACAAAGAAAATGTTAGGTGTACTCGATTAATGCAACGTTCGTTACAAGTTGTAATACGACAAAAGTTCGTTCTTTGGATGTTATAGTCCCCCGCCCATCCACCAATATTAATGCCAAAAGAATTTCAATCACTCGTACCGGTATATATTTTGCATTTTTTTTTGAGGGGGGGGGATAGAAATGACAGACTGAATGAATTTGTTATGTTGATATATATTTATAATAAATGCTATGCGATCTGTGTCGAGTCTTATTTATATTACATTATTTTAGTTAATAAAAAAAAATATTTTCTGTGGAGTGAAACGAGGGAGAAAAAAAATAGACAATATATATACATTGTCGAAAATATAAAATTTATATATACGAGTTTTGACGAGTTTTTCTTACCTGTTTCGCAGCGAGTGGAAATGAATTATATATTTTCTGACAATGTACGTATATTGTATCTATCGCCCCAAAGAAACTGTCAAATTGTCTAAAAAGAGCAGAAACAATCGTTGTTCTTATCGTTTTTAATTGTGTCCTCTGTGAAGTCCGCGCTTATAAGTTTATAAGCTTATAAGCATAAATCCTGCTACTGTTTCTTACTGTCGCTCAACATGAATCAGGTACCAGAAAAAAATATCTTGATCAGAAACCAAATACAAATGTATTTCTTCCTTTTAATGTTATACAAAACATCCACATGTAAAATATTTTGACTATGTGCTGTTGTTTTTTTTTCACAACTTTTATTCATTGAAGACATTTTTTTTTCTTTTTATCAATTAGCAAGTCGAACATACCCTTGACAAGGGTTATAATGAACCTTAAATAAATTACAGAAAGGAAACATAATTGTGATATTGAGCTGTTTTCGCTATTCTTTCAATTTTTTACATAGACAAAACTGGTTCTACTGAAACAAAATTTTTGCGACCCAACCGGAAAGTAGTGGCTGACAGAGCCGGAACGAATATACGTAAATAAACATTGTGTTTTTCACTGTAGTAAGTGTAAAACTATTCATGGTGGCACGCCAGTGCAAACTATCATGTATATGAGCATTACAAAGGGTTTGTGTACTTTAATTACACATATAAACTACTTTTTATAGCTTTATTTGATGATTTCAATCTCATTATTAGCATTTTCCATTGTTTATGTCCATCATTTTATCTATATCTGAGTAATCGATGAAGATAACTACAGTAATATATAGGTAAAAACAAGCAAAAATAATCGACCGATAACGACATCTTCTGGATTCAAGATATAATAATACTATATAAAGGTAATAACAAAATTACCGAACTCCGAAACAATCTTACAAAGGGAAAGTCAAAACTCATAATTATATAAACAGACAAAATCAGTCAACAACCGGAAAACTGTGAAAACCGTAATGACCCTGACTTGGTACAGGCATTTCTAAAGAAATGGTGGGTTGAATCAGATTTTAAGGCGCCAAACCTCCCGCTCTCATTACGGTTCAAAGGTTCCGGCTGTCACTGTAACAGTATTTAAATACAGGAACAAAATAGGTAAAATAGTTGTCAAAGCAGTACCATATTCGGTGACGTAAATGTCAAAAATATTTTTACGTCACACATTGACAAAAAAAATTCTTGACATATTTGACTCTTTATCTTTATACATTTTCACTATATGACAATGCATCGCTTATAATTTTTTCTGCAGAGACGGAATATATTTCGACAAGATATTGGTATCGGAATATAAACTTTTTAAGAGATCGAATAAGGCGAATCTTTTTATAGCCCTGGTCCAGTAGCCTGTTTCTCAGATGAAGATGACGTTTCAAGAAATCAGAATAATTGCTACTGACCCTTGCATAGCGAATCAATTGCGAGATGTAAACACCATATGCAGGAGAAGCTGGTATATTGCTGCACATATTTGGAAAATTTATGATTTTAAAATTGAAGTCGTCCCGCTTATCATAAATATACTATATGATCATAATACTTACTTTTTGTCGTCGCCTGTATGTCAAACATGCCTAATTGACTTGTACCGGAAGATGACAGAACAATTCCGACCGGATCTCTTTGACGACAGTGATCCAGGGGACTGCAAAAGTCGTCGGATTTTTTCTCTCGGAATTTTGCCCGGAATTGGGTTAAGTTTACTTAACATATACCGTCTTCCGGTGGAGGATGGCTGATGCTGCAAAGTATCAAAGATTAACTGGAGAGTATGCCAAGGTACAGATTTTGGATTACATGACAATATGATACAACACAAATTTATCCATGAACAAAAAATTTCAGATAAGATTGTTTCGCGTTTAGATAATGGGTGTGATCATTGAATATGTTGAAACGCCCCCTTTTACATGTTTTTTTTTGTGGTATCCTCAATAATAATAATAAATAATAAATAAGCTTTATTTAGAGTCGGCATGGTTAAAACAACATACAACATAAGCTCTGTTGAGCTTTTAACCGACATACACAGACACATAATAAATAACAAATAACAAGCATGCAACATACAGCTAAAATACAAGACTAAGTAAGCACTACATGTAAAATACTAACAGTTATAAGATAAGCAAAAAAGCAGATTAAAAGCTGATGTTATAAGCTAAGCATACCAAGAGTTAATGTAGCAAACTATGAACAACTAAAAGCTGATATTATGAGCAAAGCATAAAAATTTTATAAGCACAATAAATAAAAACTGGATATGACCTAGATGGTAGAAATTTAAACAAATTTAAAAGTCAGCACAAGCTGAACATTTACATACATTTCCATTCCAAGATTTTAAAATATTCTTAAACTGATTAAAATTGGAAATTTTTCTAAAATCATCAGGTAGGTCATTCCATAAAACAGCTGCTGCATATTTAAAACTATTCTTACCGTAGGTAGATGTTCGTACCCTAGGTATATCTACAATATTGGAATATCTAAAATTATATTTACAATCTTTAAAAACAACTAAATCATGTAAACAAGATGGTGAAAGTTTGTTTAAAATCTTAAAACATTCAATAGCCATGGTACGCATTCTTCTAACTTTCAGAGATGGAACTTTAGCTTTTTCTAATAACTCATCATATGTGCTCTCATAGTCCTCGTATATAAATCGTAAAGCCCTCGCCTGGATTTTTTTCTAATTTAGAGGTATTACTTTTATTGCAAAAATGCCACGCCAAAGGACAAAAATTAAAATTAGACAAAATGAAAGTATGAAAAATTGTTAATTTATTTAATTTTGAAAGGAAACAACCAATGCGCTTTAAAACATTCAACTGTTGGCAATGCATCTGTCGATCTGACTTCGTCATGTATAAAACTTCGTCACATTTGCATTTTCACGTGTAGGCCTGCGTTCGTTCAGTCTCCGACCATTGGCAAAACTGGTTAGGTTGCAGACGTCAATTTTCCACACTTCTTCATTTACAGAAAACTTTCAACACAATGAAGATTATTTTTCATTAATGTGATTTAAGTCAGGATACGTTTCAACCAAATTAATGCACATTTGCACAGGGATCACTTTACCCTGTGGCTTAGCATCAATGAATCAGTTTATAAGGAAATATGATTCTAATGTGAGCTGGCCAGACGCATTACTAGTTGTCAGGACGGACTGTGCTTCAACCTTGCAAGTTCATGTTATTTGGTTTTTGCCTTCAGTCGTAATTCTTAGACTGTTTGTTTTTATTCGACTGAATACTTGTATACGTGTGTGTAGAATTGAACCTTACGGGAAAGGAACTAGTACCAGTCACTAATGCTTGCCTCTAATTGGTCAACAGTTTTATATAATAGTTCTTAAAATTGAGGGTGGTTTAGCTACGATCTGGATTTCTGTTAGAACAGTTTTGGAAGTTTTAGTGAAAGTTTGTGCTTTTTTGTAATTCAGTGATCATAATTAGATTTTATAGATTATATAGACTATATTTTAAAGGTACTAGTATTTATTTGAGTGATTCTTTCTCTTAAACGTTAAGAAAGCCGTCAGAATCCGGATTCTGTGTTTGCCTGACCAGAATCAATTTTGTTTTATGCCTATCTATTTACGATATGGTTTTGACCTAGTTTTCATTCTTTACATTTTTACGGTGCACTGAAAAAAATATGTATACCAAAAATGTGTCTTAATTGCAGGAAAAGAATGCATAAATGACATAAGACCAAAGTAAAATATAATCAAGCGTTTATGATAATAGAAATTATTGACGAGGCATTAGGGAGACAAACTTAGATATATGATATATCAGAGATATTTGATTTTTATTTTGTGATTTTACACAATCTCTATATTTCATTTGTGTGAGGTGAGATGTTATAAATTCATTTGAATAAATTTGAGGTTGATGTTTCGATTAACTCTACTATGTTAACATGTATGTTACAATCCATGTAGAGCTTGTCATGGTCTATTCTCATTGAGATTAGACTTCCAAAGAAATTTTCTGCTGTGTATCTCCAGTCTAATCTCCTCTCAAGCCCTAAGAAAAGTATTCTAGAAATTTAAAATCTGAACCCCCAGTGCATTCGGATGTTGTGAATTCAAATTCCACTCATGGTGTACTCGATACAACATTTTGTGATAAAGTTTGTCAGTTACCTGCGACAGATTGGTGTTTTACTCCTGAGTCCTGGTACTCCAATTTCCTCCACCAATAAAAGTTACCGCCACGATATAGCTGAAATACTGTTGAAACCCCACCCCCCTGTGAGACTGTCATATGTTTTTTATGCCCCCGCGACGAATTAATTGATAATTGATACCAATATATACATGTACGTTTACCATCCCGGATGATGAAAATTCCTGTATAATACACATTCAATCAATTTCTAATTTATCAATAATTTGTATTTTCATAGTCAAATTAATTGCTCTGACATCTCATAGGGCCAGGGTGGCTCGATGAGTTAGGTGGTTGGATTACCTAGCAACTCATACAAGCCTATCGCCAATACGGCACAGGTTCGCGCCCAGCTTTGTAAATTACAAAAAAGGGTGCACTCGACACTCAGCCACAAGTGATAAAGTTTGCCAGTTGCTTACCCATGGTCGGTGGTTCTCTCCAGATACTCCGGCTTCTTCCACCACTAAAACTGGTCACCATGATATAGCTGAAATATTACTGAAAGTGGCGTTAAACACAATGAATAAATAAACATCAATCAATCTGACACCTCATTATAGCCATCATGTATTGGACAGTTGACACCAATAGTAATGCTGTCAGCAAATTTGATGATCTTTTTATAAATTTGATAATGACCTGTAATTATGGGCCGTCGTGGTTGTGATCGTATGGTAGTTGGATTTACAACTACCTATGCAATCAGGGCCTAATTTATGGTATTTATTAAAACATCAGTACTTCTATTTTTTTAGTTTAAGAGTTTTTATGCTAAACTGAGGAGGAAGGGTAGTTGCTTACAGGGCCTCTAGTTTTGTCTGGGACTGTTTACTGAGTTCTAATTGAATTATAATTATGTACTGGCATACATACATTTTGTAGTATATACAATTTTAATTTTTTTAATAATATAATGATCTCCAGCTGAAGGCACAGATTCCAGTTTTGAAGAAAGCCTATATAGATGAGCAAGCAGCCTGTAATGAGCTTAAGGTATAAACAATTATCATATGACGTCCTTCATTGGTTATATACGAGGGTTATCCGTAAAGTTCGTGGACTATCTCAATAAAATCTGACTGACATGTCCGAAATAATTGAAACTAGGATATAATTAATTACATGATTTACTGATTAATTGTACAAAATTTTATCACAGTACATGCTTAAATAATTGTATTTCCGTCAATTTAAAAATCAATAGAAACTCACACCTGGAGCACAGAAAAAATTCCTGACGTTCAACGACGTCAACAGTAGTAAAAGTTAACTTTTCTTCAACTCAACACATTTCTCACATCTCTTTAACCAGTCATCAAATATTTTCTCAAATTGTTCCGTTTTCATATTTAGAATTATATTCATCACTTCCTGTCTTAGTTCCTGTAAATCATCGAACCTCTGTCCACGGAGAAATGATTTAATGTATGGAAATACTGCAGAATTGACAGTCTGGCCACGTGGAACAGCGTGTGTCAGTAGCATTCCTTTCCTGTCCATAAAGAGAATAAACATATTCTTTCCCAGTGATTTGGTTATTTTTGCCTTCTTTGGTGGAGGAGAGTTACAGTTTTTCCACAGACTTGACTGTTGTTTAGTTTCCGGATCATAGTAGTGGAACCAGCTTTAGTCGGTTGTAATTATTCGGTCTAGAAATCTTATGCCACCACGATTAACTTTTTTGATAAATTGTTTTGACAATTCCACTCTTTTTGTTAAATGTTCAGCTGTAAGAATTCGCGGTACCCATCTAGCACATACTCGGTTCATATTTAAATAATTTCCTAAAATTTGGTGCGCTGTAGTCTTAGAAATTCCACATTTGTCTGCAACTTCACGGACTGTTAGCCGCCGATCACCGTTAATAACGTCCCGAACTTCATTTTTTACAACATCAGATTCTCTAAAATATGGTCTGCCTTCCCGCTCATCGTCTGCTAACTGTCTCTTCCGTCCGCAAACCTTTTGTGCCACTTGAATATCAATGAACGGCTTACTTTACTATGTTTCTCTGACTGTTTTAAGAACTTGTCCGTATCTGTTGGAGTTTTTCCGATGTCCACGCAAAACTTTATCACCGCCCGCTGCTCCACCTTTTCCGCAAACGTCCCGTTTTTTTAGTAATGCCGATCCTGTCTTCAGCGCTTCAAATCCAGATTTCTCAGCCATTTCGAAACTTTGACTTTTCAAATTTAGTGGGTGTAACGTCAAGAGTATTGTCGACGTCATAGTGTAAGTTTCAGGTGAATTTTTGCGGAGTTTGATACTTAGAAAAACAAAAAATTAAAAACAGCGACTCGCATGTTATGTGGTATTTTTGCCGTGCTCCGGGTGTGAGTTTCTATTGATTTTTAAATTGACGGAATACAATTATTTAAGCATGTACTGTGATAAAATTTTGTACAATTAATCAGTAAATCATGTAATTAATTATATCCTAGTTTCAATTATTTCGGACATGTCAGTCAGATTTTATTGAGATAGTCCACGAACTTTACGGACAACCCTCGTATAAACAATTATCATATGACGTCCTTCATTGGTTATATATAAACAATTATCATATGACGTCCTTCATTGGTTATATATAAACAATTATCATATGACGTCCTTCATTGGTTATATATAAACAATTATCATATGACGTCCTTCATTGGTTATATATAAACAATTATCATATGACGTCCTTCATTGGTTATATATAAATGATGCAGGGATAAAACTCCAGATATATTTTAATTTGCACATGCATTGGAAAATTATATACAAGTACAACAATGTATATGTCAATATATCTAAAATAAGTAAAACATCAAATGATTTACTAGATAAAGCTTCAATGATCTATTTTCTAAAGTTTTACTCCAACTGTTTCTTTTGTTACCATAATAACCAAAATATATGATTTGAGTAAAAAAAAAAATTTCTACATATTTCTAAAAATGCTCTGTTTTAAAAAGATCATGAGATGTCACTTTGTGTAGTAATTGTTTAATGAATTGAATTGAAAAGATAAATATTATACTTTAACATCAAATATCTATGAAGTTTACAAGGAATTGTCTAGATTTTTCTCCTTGTTGGTATAAAAAATGTTCAGATTGTTTCACAGAATTGTTCATACAGTTTTCTCCTTAGATGTTTAAATCATAGCAGGATGTTCGTTCTTCACTGAATTGATTTTAGATGTTTAAATCATAGCAAGATGTTCATTCTTCACTGAATTGATCTTAGATGTTTAAATCATAGCAGGATGTTCATTCTTCACTGAATTGATCTTAGATGTTTAAATCACAGCAAGATGTTCATTCATCACTGAATTGATCTTAGATGTTTAAATCATAGCAAGATGTTCATTCATCACTGAATTGATCTTAGATGTTTAAATCATAGCAAGATGTTCATTCATCACTGAATTGATCTTAGATGTTTAAATCATAGCAAGATGTTCATTCATCACTGAATTGATTTTTTTTTTTTTTTTTTTTTTTTTTTTTTTTTTTTTTTTAAGTGTGATATTTTTATTGAAATCTGTACATTTGTTAATTGAATACATAAAGTACCGGTACTTTATCCCGGCCTCGTTAACATTAGTAAAGCACATATCATATAAAGATGTTAGTATTTGTTAGTAATTTACATACAGAATGGCATACTATTTCTATTAGAATAACATGACAGAAAATACCAAATAATGTGATTCCACATAAAGATGAGTTTTTCAATCATAATAAACCAAATTAACAAATATACAGATAATCAAAAAATAGGGTTTTAAGTAGCTATAGAAGTAAAAGAAAAAAATGGAAAAAGTTTAATTTATTGAGTTTTTTTAGGCATAAAAATAATTTTTAAAGAGAAAGAAAAAGTTTTTTAATTTGCTTTGATGAATAGGTAATTTTAGCATTCATAAAAACAAAAGGCTATTTCTTTTCTATCATGTTATATACAGAATGAATATTTGTATAAATCTTTATATCTAATTAAACAGTAAAGTGAAAGCATTCCATATCTGGTTGAAAAAATCCATTTTTTTATTTTTAATAGCAGTAGATTTCTCAATGTTATATAGTGACTGTATTTTCCTCTGCATTGTGACCAATGATAATTTTTTCTGAAAATATTTACAGTTAAAAATATACTGCTTTATTTGTAATAAAATGAGGTTGATAGCATCTCCTCGAGACGATTTTGAAGTATCACCAAAAAGAAAAAATTGCATAGTAAATGGAATACTAACACCATTTGACAATAACCAAGAATCAATTTCATCAATAAAAGCTTGTACAATCTCACAGTTCCAAAATAAATGTTCTATAGTTTCCTCATCTTCCTGACAAAAAGTACAAAAGGCATTGTCTTTTACTTTAATTTTATACAGCAATTTATTTGTTCCTAGGATACGTTGGTTAATTCTGTACTGTAACCATTGTAGTTTGGTATTTTGTGTGACTATAAAAGGTAGTTTGAATATTTCTCTCCATTTCGTTTCATCTAAACCTAAAGCTAAAATTTCCTCCCACTTTTTCTGACCCTTTGACACTATGTTATTCCTTATTAGTAACTAATACATATCTTTAGTTCCCCTTTTACTCTTCAAAATGGTCTTAACAAACGAAGGAATAAATGGGGTAAGTAGCTTATAACTATTATACACATTTTGTTTTCCAGCATGTTTTACAGCTGAAATTATACTATTAAATTTCATAATATTTTTTGAAATGTTAAATTTTTCCTCTAATTGATCAATGGAGAGAAATTTTCCATCTTCTGACATAATATCATTAACAAAACAAATACCTTTTCTGAACCAGTCTTCATAGAATACTGGTTTGTTTTCTATTTTTATAGTTTTGTTCATCCACAGTGGAGAAGACAAAAAATATTCCCATGTAAAGTTTTCTTCTTTATCAATAAAGGTGTTCCAAGCATGGAACACATCTTTCCAAAATTTATTTTTTACAACATTTTCTTTTATGTAAGAATTTTACAATATTACTATATTCCAAATCATAAAGTAATGAATTGTTGAACTTCCATAGTCCTTTACCACGCATAAAAGGTATAAACTCTAATTCTAAAATTACCATGGAGTGATCTGAACGATAACTTGGTTCAATTTTACAGTTTACTAAATTTGTCAACATACTATCAGGAAAAAGAAAAAAATCAAGTCGAGCTTGTTTAAAAGATGTCTTTTTTCTCCAAGTATATCGTTGTAAATCTGGAAAAAGTTCTCTAAAGGGGTCCACTAGGGAGCATTGATCTACTATTTCAATAAGTTTATCCCTAGCATTGGGGTTATTAACATGTAAATAGTTGTAACAATCAATATGTGGGCAAAGTACCAAATTAAAATCACCACAAAGTAAATAACGTTCATTTCCAAAATCTTCAATGATATTCATAATCTGATCATAAAAATCAGGATTGTCCATATTGGGTCCATAAAGTGACAGAAGTGTAAGTTTCTGTTTATCAATTACAACATCTAATGCTAAATAATTACCATTCAGATCCCTTTTCTCTTTCAGGACTTCATATTCAAAATTGTTATTAAACAGAATTGATACCCCCCTGGAATTTGAAGAAAAAGATGAAAAGAAACAATCAAATCCCCACATAGATCTAATACTAGACTCTATTTCAGAAGTAAAATGTGTGTCCTGTAAGCAATAAATGTTATAATTTTTGGATTTTAGAAAATGAAACACATCTTTTCTTTTTTCAATATTACCAAGGCCTTGACAGTTAACTGTTAGAAATTTTATGGAACCCATTTCAAGGGGAATATAATTCTTATAAATAAGTAGATATATACAAAACTCTGACAATACATATTCATCAAGCAAATAAGAATAGAACTATTGTAAATGTAAATGAATTTTTCAAAATATTCTTTTGAAAATAACTGAAAAAATGATAGATAAAAACATGTATTTAGAACTAAGATGACAAGTGTCATAATATACCTGTTGTAAACTGGTACAATTTTTGCAAAATCTGCAGTAAAATTTTCAATCAATTGTATAACATTATTGTTTTTTTTATACTTGAAGCATAAATATATTTATGATATTAAATATTTAATACAATAAAGACAGATCTTTTCAGTTGTCTAAATATTTTTCAACATCAAAAATTTAAAGTTACCACCCAGGACGTTGTGAAGGCCGTTGTCTGAGTTTAAAGTTAATGTCATCATACATCTGAAACTTCGTCTGTAATCCATTCTCTGTTCTACCATAAATGCCACAATTAAAGTACCACACCTGGTCGAAACGCTGACTTCGTTCTAGTCTTTTGATGAGCTCCATGTTCCTTTGTGTGACGTCATCCACAAATTTCACTCTTCCTTTCAGTTCCTTCCTTACCCGCATTACACTCCTTTTTACATCACTACTGAACAAGTGCACAATTAAAGGGCTCGGCTCATGTTCTGCTGGTAGCCTATGTATTGCTACTACATCCCTTTCTTCTAAGGTTACATTCAGATCTCGTTTGACCAAATTAATAAAATCCTGACGTAGGTTTTGCTTCTCTCTCCTAGGAAAGTTGAACACTTTGATATTGTTTTTCCTAGAGTACTGCTCGTTGTAGTTGCTGCTCATATTTGCTTGCTTAGCAACTTGTACTGTTTCTGAAAATTCTTTTTTGATTGATGTTATTTGGGCTGTACCTACTTCTAGTCTCTTTTTCAAGTCTTCATTTTCAATACTAAGTGCCTCAACCTTTTCTTCCATCTCATTCTGAATTTTTATGATTTTTTCATTCATCTTTTTTTCTAACGAGGACTCAAACTTGCTAAAGAGCTTTTTCACAATACCAGTGACAATATTTTCTAAGTCAGAAGTCTTGACAAGGTCTTTTGTCATTTCATTCAGATCATCTTTTGTAGTTACATCCCTCAAGCTAATTTTAATTTCATCAAGATCTTTTTGAAAGTTAATTAGTCCTGATAGATCATGACTGGTGTTAGAGTCGTTAGAGACTTCAGAGTGAGTTCTTTTTGCTCTAGGCTCTTTGTTACTAGTGTCTTTCTTTTTGGCTGCTAATAATGTCTGAACTGTTTTTACTGGATTAGGTTGACCAGGTTTACTCACAGGTCTAGTTGAAGTATTATTTCCTCCAGGCATAGTATTATGTATGTGAATACTATCTACTTTAGAAAATCCAGAATTTCACAAATTTAACATGAAAATTAAGTCTTAAATTTCACAATTTTATGGCTTAAAAATCCATATAGAGGTTCTTCATTCCATTATGCATCACTTTATCACAAAAATATATAAATCCACATCAAATTAACAATGGATTTTGCAAAAAATGCAGGAACTGACTTTTAGTGTGTGAACAGCTCGGCTGCCATCTTATTTTCCTGAATTGATTTAAGATGTTTAAATCATAGCAAGATGTTCATTCTTCACTGAATTGATCTTAGATGTTTAAATCATAGCAAGATGTTCATTCATCACTGAATTGATCTTAGATGTTTAAATCATAGCAAGATGTTCATTCATCATTGAATTGATCTTAGATGTTTAAATCATAGCAGGATGTTCATTCTTCACTGAATTGATCTTAGATGTTTAAATCATAGCAAGATGTTCATTCATCACTGAATTGATCTTAGATGTTTAAATCATAGCAGGATGTTCATTCATCACTGAATTGATCTTAGATGTTTAAATCATAGCAGGATGTTCATTCTTCACTGAATTGATCTTAGATGTTTAAATCATAGCAGGATGTTCATTCATCACTGAATTGATCTTAGATGTTTAAATCACAGCAGGATGTTCATTCATCACTGAATTGATCTTAGATGTTTAAATCATTGCAAGATGTTCATTCATCACTGAATTGATCTTAGATGTTTAAATCACAGCAAGATGTTCATTCTTCACTGAATTGATCTTAGATGTTTAAATCACAGCAAGATGTTCATTCTTCACTGAATTGATCTTAGATGTTTAAATCACAGCAAGATGTTCATTCATCACTGAATTGATCTTAGATGTTTAAATCATAGCAAGATGTTCATTCATCACTGAATTGATCTTAGATGTTTAAATCACAGCAGGATGTTCATTCATCACTGAATTGATCTTAGATGTTTAAATCACAGCAAGATGTTCATTCTTCACTGAATTGATCTTAGATGTTTACATCATAGCAAGATGTTCATTCATCACTGAATTGATCTTAGATGTTTAAATCACGGCAAGATGTTCATTCATCACTGAATTGATCTTAGATGTTTAAATCATAGCAAGATGTTCATTCATCACTGAATTGATTTTAGATGTTTAAATAACAGCAGGATGTTCATTCATCACTGAATTGATTTTAGATGTTTAAATCATAGCAAGATGTTCATTCTTCACTGAATTGATCTTAGATGTTTAAATCATAGCAAGATGTTCATTCATCACTGAATTGATTTTAGATGTTTAAATCATAGCAAGATGTTCATTCTTCACTGAATTGATCTTAGATGTTTAAATCATAGCAGGATGTTCATTCATCACTGAATTGAACTTAGATGTTTAAATAACAGCAGGATGTTCATTCATAACTGAATTGATTTTAGATGTTTAAATAACAGCAGGATGTTCATTCATCACTGAATTGATTTTAGATGTTTAAATCATAGCAAGATGTTCATTCTTCACTGAATTGATCTTAGATGTTTAAATCATAGCAAGATGTTCATTCATCACTGAATTGATTTTAGATGTTTAAATCATAGCAAGATGTTCATTCTTCACTGAATTGATCTTAGATGTTTAAATCATAGCAAGATGTTCATTCTTCACTGAATTGATCTTAGATGTTTAAATCACAGCAAGATGTTCATTCTTCACTGAATTGACCTCCTTTTGTTGATAGAATTATCACTGTCAATACAAGTATATATCTAAACTATTTTCTATAGCTACATTTTGATATATCAATGTGCTATGAGCATTTCATTTTAAAGAAAACATTTTGCAGGAGCAACTTAAGGAGAAAGAACAAGCAGTGAGAAAATTTGACCAAGAAATCGACGGTTTATCATTTAGAAATCAACAGTTATCAAAAAGAGTTCTCATATTACAAGATGAACTTGATGAAGCACAGTCACATAGGAAGAAAGGAAAGGTAAAATAGGTGTTTTATTATAATGATGGTACTATAGGAAGAAAGGAAAGGTAAAATAGGTGTTTTATTATAATGATGGTACTATAGGAAGAAAGGAAAGGTAAAATAGGTGTTTTATTATAATGATGGTACTATAGGAAGAAAGGAAAGGTAAAATAGGTGTTTTATTATAATGATGGTACTATAGGAAGAAAGGTACTATAGGAAGAAAGGAAAGATAAAATAGGTGTATTATTATAATGATGGTACTATAGGAAGAAAGGAAAGGTTAAGTAGATGTTTTATTATAATGATGGTACTATAGGAAGAAAGGAAAGATAAAATAGATGTTTTATTATAATGATGGTACTATAGGAAGAAAGGAAAGGTAAAATAGGTGTTTTTTTATAATGATGGTACTATAGGAAGAAAGGAAAGGTAAAATAGGTGTTTTATTATAATGATGGTACTATAGGAAGAAAGGAAAGGTAAAATAGGTGTTTTATTATAATGATGGTACTATAGGATGAAAGGAAAGATAAAATAGGTGTATTATTATAATGATGGTACTATAGGAAGAAAGGAAAGGTAAAATAGGTGTTTTATTATAATGATAGTACTATAGGAAGAAAGGAAAGGTAAAATAGGTGTTTTATTATAATGATGGTACTATAGGATGAAAGGAAAGATAAAATAGGTGTATTATTATAATGATGGTACTATAGGAAGAAAGGAAAGGTAAAATAGGTATTTTATTATAATGATAGTACTATAGGAAGAAAGGAAAGGTAAAATGGGTGTTTTATTATAATGATGGTACTATAGGAAGAAAGGAAAGGTAAAATAGGTGTTTTATTATAATGATGGAACTAGAGGAAGAAAGGAAAGGTAAAATAGGTGTTTTATTATAATGATGGTACTATAGGAAGAAAGGAAAGGTTAAGTAGATATTTTATTATAATGGTGGTACTATAGGAAGAAAGGAAAGGTTAAGTAGATGTTTTATTATAATGATGGTACTATAGGAAGAAAGAAAAGGTTAAGTAGATGTTTTATTATAATGATGGTACTATAGGAAGAAAGGAAAGGTAAAATAGGTGTTTTATTATAATGATGGTACTATAGGAAGAAAGGAAAGGTAAAATATGTGTTTTATTATAATGATGGTACTATAGGAAGAAAGGAAAGGTAAAATAGGTGTTTTATTATAATGATGGTACTATAAGAAGAAAGGAAAGATAAAATAGGTGTTTTATTATAATGATGGTACTATAGGAAGAAAGGAAAGGTAAAATAGGTGTTTTATTATAATGATGGTACTATAGGAAGAAAGGAAAGGTAAAACAGGTGTTTTATTATAATGATGGTACTATAGGAAGAAAGGAAAGGTAAAATAGATGTTTTATTATAATGATGGTACTATAGGAAGAAAGGAAAGGTAAAATAGGTGTTTTATTATAATGATGGTACTATAGGAAGAAAGGAAAGGTAAAATAGGTGTTTTATTATAATGATGGTACTATAGGAAGAAAGGAAAGGTTAAGTAGATGTTTTATTATAATGATGGTACTATAGGAAGAAAGGAAAGGTAAAATAGGTGTTTTATTATAATGATGGTACTATAGGAAGAAAGGAAAGGTAAAATAGGTGTTTTATTATAATGATGGTACTATAGGAAGAAAGGAAAGGTAAAATAGGTGTTTTATTGTAATGATGGTACTATAGGAAGAAAGGAAAGGTAAAATAGGTGTTTTATTATAATGATGGTACTATAAGAAGAAAGGAAAGGTAAAATAGGTGTTTTATTATAATGATGGTACTATAGGAAGAAAGGAAGGGTAAAATAGGTGTTTTATTATAATGATGGTACTATAGGAAGAAAGGAAAGGTAAAATAGGTGTTTTGTTATAATGATGGTACTATAGGAAGAAAGGAAAGGTTAAGTAGATATTTTATTATAATGATGGTACTATAGGAAGAAAGGAAAGGTTAAGTAGATATTTTATTATAATGATAGTACTATAGGAAGAAAAGAAAGGTAAAATAGGTGTTTTATTATAATGATGGTACTATAGGAAGAAAGGAAAGGTAAAATAGGTGTTTTATTATAATGATGGTACTATAGGATGAAAGGAAAGATAAAATATGTGTATTATTATAATGATGGTACTATAGGAAGAAAGGAAAGGTAAAATAGGTGTTTTATTATAATGATGGTACTATAGGAAGAAAGGAAAGGTAAAATAGGTGTTTTATTATAATGATGGTACTATAGGATGAAAGGAAAGATAAAATAGGTGTATTATTATAATGATGGTACTATAAGAAGAAAGGAAAGGTAAAATAGGTGTTTTATTATAATGATAGTACTATAGGAAGAAAGGAAAGGTAAAATGGGTGTTTTATTATAATGATGGTACTATAGGAAGAAAGGAAAGGTAAAATAGGTGTTTTATTATAATGATGGAACTATAGGAAGAAAGGAATGGTAAAATAAGTGTTTTATTATAACGATGGTACTATAGGAAGAAAGGAAAGGTTAAGTAGATATTTTATTATAATGATGGTACTATAGGAAGAAAGGAAAGGTAAAATAGGTGTTTTATTATAATGATGGTACTATAGGAAGAAAGGAAAGGTAAAATAGGTGTTTTATTATAATGATGATACTATAGGAAGAAAGGAAAGGTAAAATAGGTGTTTTATTATAATGATGGTACTATAGGAAGAAAGGAAAGGTTAAGTAGATATTTTATTATAATGATGGTACTATAGGAAGAAAGGAAAGGTAAAATAGGTGTTTTATTATAATGATGGTACTATAGGAAGAAAGGAAAGGTAAAATATGTGTTTTATTATAATGATGGTACTATAGGAAGAAAGGAAAGGTAAAATAGGTGTTTTATTATAATGATGGTACTATAGGAAGAAAGGAAAGGTAAAATAGGTGTTTTATTATAATGATGGTACTATAGGAAGAAAGGAAAGGTTAAGTAGATATTTTATTATAATGATGGTACTATAGGAAGAAAGGAAAGGTAAAATAGGTGTTTTAATATAATGATGGTACTATAGGAAGAAAGGAAAGGTAAAATAGATGTTTTATTATAATGATGGTACTATAAGAAGAAAGGAAAGGTAAAATAGGTGTTTTATTATAATGATGGTACTATAGGAAGAAAGGAAAGGTAAAATAGGTGTTTTATTATAATGATGGTACTATAGGAAGAAAGGAAAGGTAAAATAGGTGTTTTGTTATAATGATGGTACTATAGGAAGAAAGGAAAGGTTAAGTAGATATTTTATTATAATGATGGTACTATAGGAAGAAAGGAAAGGTTAAGTAGATATTTTATTATAATGATGGTACTATAGGAAGAAAAGAAAGGTAAAATAGGTGTTTTATTATAATGATGGTACTATAGGAAGAAAGGAAAGGTAAAATAGGTGTTTTATTATAATGATGGTACTATAGGAAGAAAGGAAAGGTAACATAGGTGTTTTATTATAATGATGGTACTATAGGAAGAAAGGAAAGGTAAAATAGGTGTTTTATTATAATGATGGTACTATAGGAAGAAAGGAAAGGTAAAATAGGTGTTTTATTATAATGATGGTACTATAGGAAGAAAGGAAAGGTAAAATAGGTGTTTTATTATAATGATGGTACTATAGGAAGAAAGGAAAGGTAAAATAGGTGTTTTATTATAATGATGGTACTATAGGAAGAAAGGAAAGGTAAAATAGGTGTTTTATTATAATGATAGTACTATAGGAAGAAAGGTACTATAGGAAGAAAGGAAAGATAAAATAGGTGTATTATTATAATGATGGTACTATAGCAAGAAAGGAAAGGTTAAGTAGATGTTTTATTATAATGATGGTACTATAGGAAGAAAGGAAAGATAAAATAGATGTTTTATTATAATGATGGTACTATAGGAAGAAAGGAAAGGTAAAATAGGTGTTTTTTTATAATGATGGTACTATAGGAAGAAAGGAAAGGTAAAATAGGTGTTTTATTATAATGATGGTACTATAGGAAGAAAGGAAAGGTAAAATAGGTGTTTTATTATAATGATGGTACTATAGGATGAAAGGAAAGATAAAATAGGTGTATTATTATAATGATGGTACTATAGGAAGAAAGGGAAGGTAAAATAGGTGTTTTATTATAATGATAGTACTATAGGAAGAAAGGAAAGGTAAAATAGGTGTTTTATTATAATGATGGTACTATAGGATGAAAGGAAAGATAAAATAGGTGTATTATTATAATGATGGTACTATAGGAAGAAAGGAAAGGTAAAATAGGTATTTTATTATAATGATAGTACTATAGGAAGAAAGGAAAGGTAAAATGGGTGTTTTATTATAATGATGGTACTATAGGAAGAAAGGAAAGGTAAAATAGGTGTTTTATTATAATGATGGAACTATAGGAAGAAAGGAAAGGTAAAATAGGTGTTTTATTATAATGATGGTACTATAGGAAGAAAGGAAAGGTTAAGTAGATATTTTATTATAATGGTGGTACTATAGGAAGAAAGGAAAGGTTAAGTAGATGTTTTATTATAATGATGGTACTATAGGAAGAAAGAAAAGGTTAAGTAGATGTTTTATTATAATGATGGTACTATAGGAAGAAAGGAAAGGTAAAATAGGTGTTTTATTATAATGATGGTACTATAGGAAGAAAGGAAAGGTAAAATATGTGTTTTATTATAATGATGGTACTATAGGAAGAAAGGAAAGGTAAAATAGGTGTTTTATTATAATGATGGTACTATAAGAAGAAAGGAAAGGTAAAATAGGTGTTTTATTATAATGATGGTACTATAGGAAGAAAGGAAAGGTAAAATAGGTGTTTTATTATAATGATGGTACTATAGGAAGAAAGGAAAGGTAAAATAGGTGTTTTATTATAATGATGGTACTATAGGAAGAAAGGAAAGGTAAAATAGATGTTTTATTATAATGATGGTACTATAGGAAGAAAGGAAAGGTAAAATAGGTGTTTTATTATAATGATGGAACTATAGGAAGAAAGGAAAGGTAAAATAGGTGTTTTATTATAATGATGGTACTATAGGAAGAAAGGAAAGGTTAAGTAGATATTTTATTATAATGGTGGTACTATAGGAAGAAAGGAAAGGTTAAGTAGATGTTTTATTATAATGATGGTACTATAGGAAGAAAGAAAAGGTTAAGTAGATGTTTTATTATAATGATGGTACTATAGGAAGAAAGGAAAGGTAAAATAGGTGTTTTATTATAATGATGGTACTATAGGAAGAAAGGAAAGGTAAAATATGTGTTTTATTATAATGATGGTACTATAGGAAGAAAGGAAAGGTAAAATAGGTGTTTTATTATAATGATGGTACTATAAGAAGAAAGGAAAGGTAAAATATGTGTTTTATTATAATGATGGTACTATAGGAAGAAAGGAAAGGTAAAATAGGTGTTTTATTATAATGATGGTACTATAGGAAGAAAGGAAAGGTAAAATAGGTGTTTTATTATAATGATGGTACTATAGGAAGAAAGGAAAGGTAAAATAGGTGTTTTATTATAATGATGGTACTATAGGAAGAAAGGAAAGGTTAAGTAGATGTTTTATTATAATGATGGTACTATAGGAAGAAAGGAAAGGTAAAATAGGTGTTTTATTATAATGATGGTACTATAGGAAGAAAGGAAAGGTAAAATAGGTGTTTTATTATAATGATGGTACTATAGGAAGAAAGGAAAGGTAAAATAGGTGTTTTATTGTAATGATGGTACTATAGGAAGAAAGGAAAGGTAAAATAGGTGTTTTATTATAATGATGGTACTATAAGAAGAAAGGAAAGGTAAAATAGGTGTTTTATTATAATGATGGTACTATAGGAAGAAAGGAAGGGTAAAATAGGGGTTTTATTATAATGATGGTACTATAGGAAGAAAGGAAAGGTAAAATAGGTGTTTTGTTATAATGATGGTACTATAGGAAGAAAGGAAAGGTTAAGTAGATATTTTATTATAATGATGGTACTATAGGAAGAAAGGAAAGGTTAAGTAGATATTTTATTATAATGATGGTACTATAGGAAGAAAAGAAAGGTAAAATAGGTGTTTTATTATAATGATGGTACTATAGGAAGAAAGGAAAGGTAAAATAGGTGTTTTATTATAATGATGGTACTATAGGAAGAAAGGAAAGGTAAAATAGGTGTTTTATTATAATGATGGTACTATAGGATGAAAGGAAAGATAAAATAGGTGTATTATTATAATGATGGTACTATAAGAAGAAAGGAAAGGTAAAATAGGTGTTTTATTATAATGATAGTACTATAGGAAGAAAGGAAAGGTAAAATGGGTGTTTTATTATAATGATGGTACTATAGGAAGAAAGGAAAGGTAAAATAGGTAATTTATTATAATGATGGAACTATAGGAAGAAAGGAATGGTAAAATAGGTGTTTTATTATAACGATGGTACTATAGGAAGAAAGGAAAGGTTAAGTAGATATTTTATTATAATGGTGGTACTATAGGAAGAAAGGAAAGGTAAAATAGGTGTTTTATTATAATGATGGTACTATAGGAAGAAAGGAAAGGTAAAATAGGTGTTTTATTATAATGATGATACTATAGGAAGAAAGGAAAGGTAAAATAGGTGTTTTATTATAATGATGGTACTATAGGAAGAAAGGAAAGGTTAAGTAGATATTTTATTATAATGATGGTACTATAGGAAGAAAGGAAAGGTAAAATAGGTGTTTTATTATCATGATGGTACTATAGGAAGAAAGGAAAGGT
This sequence comes from Bathymodiolus brooksi, assembly GCA_963680875.1. NCBI lineage: Eukaryota > Metazoa > Mollusca > Bivalvia > Mytilida > Modiolidae > Bathymodiolus > Bathymodiolus brooksi. Next base: position 160,905,649 of record OY804576.1, read on the forward strand.
AAAATAGGTGTTTTATTATAATGATGGTACTATAGGAAGAAAGGAAAGGTAAAATAGGTGTTTTATTATAATGATGGTACTATAGGAAGAAAGGAAAGGTAAAATAGGTGTTTTATTATAATGATGGTACTATAGGAAGAAAGGAAAGGTTAAGTAGATATTTTATTATAATGATGGTACTATAGGAAGAAAGGAAAGGTAAAGTAGGTGTTTTAATATAATGATGGTACTATAGGAAGAAAGGAAAGGTAAAATAGATGTTTTATTATAATGATGGTACTATAAGAAGAAAGGAAAGGTAAAATAGGTGTTTTATTATAATGATGGTACTATAGGAAGAAAGGAAAGGTAAAATAGGTGTTTTATTATAATGATGGTACTATAGGAAGAAAGGAAAGGTAAAATAGGTGTTTTGTTATAATGATGGTACTATAGGAAGAAAGGAAAGGTTAAGTAGATATTTTATTATAATGATGGTACTATAGGAAGAAAGGAAAGGTTAAGTAGATATTTTATTATAATGATGGTACTATAGGAAGAAAAGAAAGGTAAAATAGGTGTTTTATTATAATGATGGTACTATAGGAAGAAAGGAAAGATAAAATAGGTGTTTTATTATAATGATGGTACTATAGGAAGAAAGGAAAGGTAACATAGGTGTTTTATTATAATGATGGTACTATAGGAAGAAAGGAAAGGTAAAATAGGTGTTTTATTATAATGATGGTACTATAGGAAGAAAGGAAAGGTAAAATAGGTGTTTTATTATAATGATGGTACTATAGGAAGAAAGGAAAGGTAAAATAGGTGTTTTATTATAATGATGGTACTATAGGAAGAAAGGAAAGGTAAAATAGGTGTTTTATTATAATGATGGTACTATAGGAAGAAAGGAAAGGTAAAATAGGTGTTTTATTATAATGATGGTACTATAGGAAGAAAGGTACTATAGGAAGAAAGGAAAGATAAAATAGGTGTATTATTATAATGATGGTACTATAGGAAGAAAGGAAAGGTTAAGTAGATGTTTTATTATAATGATGGTACTATAGGAAGAAAGGAAAGATAAAATAGATGTTTTATTATAATGATGGTACTATAGGAAGAAAGGAAAGGTAAAATAGGTGTTTTTTTATAATGATGGTACTATAGGAAGAAAGGAAAGGTAAAATAGGTGTTTTATTATAATGATGGTACTATAGGAAGAAAGGAAAGGTAAAATAGGTGTTTTATTATAATGATGGTACTATAGGATGAAAGGAAAGATAAAATAGGTGTATTATTATAATGATGGTACTATAGGAAGAAAGGAAAGGTAAAATAGGTGTTTTATTATAATGATAGTACTATAGGAAGAAAGGAAAGGTAAAATAGGTGTTTTATTATAATGATGGTACTATAGGATGAAAGGAAAGATAAAATAGGTGTATTATTATAATGATGGTACTATAGGAAGAAAGGAAAGGTAAAATAGGTATTTTATTATAATGATAGTACTATAGGAAGAAAGGAAAGGTAAAATGGGTGTTTTATTATAATGATGGTACTATAGGAAGAAAGGAAAGGTAAAATAGGTGTTTTATCATAATGATGGAACTATAGGAAGAAAGGAAAGGTAAAATAGGTGTTTTATTATAATGATGGTACTAAAGGAAGAAAGGAAAGGTTAAGTAGATATTTTATTATAATGGTGGTACTATAGGAAGAAAGGAAAGGTTAAGTAGATGTTTTATTATAATGATGGTACTATAGGAAGAAAGAAAAGGTTAAGTAGATGTTTTATTATAATGATGGTACTATAGGAAGAAAGGAAAGGTAAAATAGGTGTTTTATTATAATGATGGTACTATAGGAAGAAAGGAAAGGTAAAATAGGTATTTTATTATAATGATAGTACTATAGGAAGAAAGGAAAGGTAAAATGGGTGTTTTATAATAATGATGGTACTATAGGAAGAAAGGAAAGGTAAAATAGGTGTTTTATTATAATGATGGAACTATAGGAAGAAAGGAAAGGTAAAATAGGTGTTTTATTATAATGATGGTACTATAGGAAGAAAGGAAAGGTTAAGTAGATATTTTATTATAATGGTGGTACTATAGGAAGAAAGGAAAGGTTAAGTAGATGTTTTATTATAATGATGGTACTATAGGAAGAAAGAAAAGGTTAAGTAGATGTTTTATTATAATGATGGTACTATAGGAAGAAAGGAAAGGTAAAATAGGTGTTTTATTATAATGATGGTACTATAGGAAGAAAGGAAAGGTAAAATAGGTGTTTTATTATAATGATGGTACTATAGGATGAAAGGAAAGATAAAATAGGTGTATTATTATAATGATGGTACTATAGGAAGAAAGGGAAGGTAAAATAGGTGTTTTATTATAATGATAGTACTATAGGAAGAAAGGAAAGGTAAAATAGGTGTTTTATTATAATGATGGTACTATAGGATGAAAGGAAAGATAAAATAGGTGTATTATTATAATGATGGTACTATAGGAAGAAAGGAAAGGTAAAATAGGTATTTTATTATAATGATAGTACTATAGGAAGAAAGGAAAGGTAAAATGGGTGTTTTATTATAATGATGGTACTATAGGAAGAAAGGAAAGGTAAAATAGGTGTTTTATTATAATGATGGAACTATAGGAAGAAAGGAAAGGTAAAATAGGTGTTTTATTATAATGATGGTACTATAGGAAGAAAGGAAAGGTTAAGTAGATATTTTATTATAATGGTGGTACTATAGGAAGAAAGGAAAGGTTAAGTAGATGTTTTATTATAATGATGGTACTATAGGAAGAAAGAAAAGGTTAAGTAGATGTTTTATTATAATGATGGTACTATAGGAAGAAAGGAAAGGTAAAATAGGTGTTTTATTATAATGATGGTACTATAGGAAGAAAGGAAAGGTAAAATATGTGTTTTATTATAATGATGGTACTATAGGAAGAAAGGAAAGGTAAAATAGGTGTTTTATTATAATGATGGTACTATAAGAAGAAAGGAAAGGTAAAATAGGTGTTTTATTATAATGATGGTACTATAGGAAGAAAGGAAAGGTAAAATAGGTGTTTTATTATAATGATGGTACTATAGGAAGAAAGGAAAGGTAAAATAGGTGTTTTATTATAATGATGGTACTATAGGAAGAAAGGAAAGGTAAAATAGATGTTTTATTATAATGATGGTACTATAGGAAGAAAGGAAAGGTAAAATAGGTGTTTTATTATAATGATGGAACTATAGGAAGAAAGGAAAGGTAAAATAGGTGTTTTATTATAATGATGGTACTATAGGAAGAAAGGAAAGGTTAAGTAGATATTTTATTATAATGGTGGTACTATAGGAAGAAAGGAAAGGTTAAGTAGATGTTTTATTATAATGATGGTACTATAGGAAGAAAGAAAAGGTTAAGTAGATGTTTTATTATAATGATGGTACTATAGGAAGAAAGGAAAGGTAAAATAGGTGTTTTATTATAATGATGGTACTATAGGAAGAAAGGAAAGGTAAAATATGTGTTTTATTATAATGATGGTACTATAGGAAGAAAGGAAAGGTAAAATAGGTGTTTTATTATAATGATGGTACTATAAGAAGAAAGGAAAGGTAAAATATGTGTTTTATTATAATGATGGTACTATAGGAAGAAAGGAAAGGTAAAATAGGTGTTTTATTATAATGATGGTACTATAGGAAGAAAGGAAAGGTAAAATAGGTGTTTTATTATAATGATGGTACTATAGGAAGAAAGGAAAGGTAAAATAGGTGTTTTATTATAATGATGGTACTATAGGAAGAAAGGAAAGGTTAAGTAGATGTTTTATTATAATGATGGTACTATAGGAAGAAAGGAAAGGTAAAATAGGTGTTTTATTATAATGATGGTACTATAGGAAGAAAGGAAAGGTAAAATAGGTGTTTTATTATAATGATGGTACTATAGGAAGAAAGGAAAGGTAAAATAGGTGTTTTATTGTAATGATGGTACTATAGGAAGAAAGGAAAGGTAAAATAGGTGTTTTATTATAATGATGGTACTATAAGAAGAAAGGAAAGGTAAAATAGGTGTTTTATTATAATGATGGTACTATAGGAAGAAAGGAAGGGTAAAATAGGGGTTTTATTATAATGATGGTACTATAGGAAGAAAGGAAAGGTAAAATAGGTGTTTTGTTATAATGATGGTACTATAGGAAGAAAGGAAAGGTTAAGTAGATATTTTATTATAATGATGGTACTATAGGAAGAAAGGAAAGGTTAAGTAGATATTTTATTATAATGATGGTACTATAGGAAGAAAAGAAAGGTAAAATAGGTGTTTTATTATAATGATGGTACTATAGGAAGAAAGGAAAGGTAAAATAGGTGTTTTATTATAATGATGGTACTATAGGAAGAAAGGAAAGGTAAAATAGGTGTTTTATTATAATGATGGTACTATAGGATGAAAGGAAAGATAAAATAGGTGTATTATTATAATGATGGTACTATAAGAAGAAAGGAAAGGTAAAATAGGTGTTTTATTATAATGATAGTACTATAGGAAGAAAGGAAAGGTAAAATGGGTGTTTTATTATAATGATGGTACTATAGGAAGAAAGGAAAGGTAAAATAGGTAATTTATTATAATGATGGAACTATAGGAAGAAAGGAATGGTAAAATAGGTGTTTTATTATAACGATGGTACTATAGGAAGAAAGGAAAGGTTAAGTAGATATTTTATTATAATGGTGGTACTATAGGAAGAAAGGAAAGGTAAAATAGGTGTTTTATTATAATGATGGTACTATAGGAAGAAAGGAAAGGTAAAATAGGTGTTTTATTATAATGATGATACTATAGGAAGAAAGGAAAGGTAAAATAGGTGTTTTATTATAATGATGGTACTATAGGAAGAAAGGAAAGGTTAAGTAGATATTTTATTATAATGATGGTACTATAGGAAGAAAGGAAAGGTAAAATAGGTGTTTTATTATCATGATGGTACTATAGGAAGAAAGGAAAGGTAAAATAGGTGTTTTATTATAATGATGGTACTATAGGAAGAAAGGAAAGGTAAAATAGGTGTTTTATTATAATGATGGTACTATAGGAAGAAAGGAAAGGTAAAATAGGTGTTTTATTATAATGATGGTACTATAGGAAGAAAGGAAAGGTTAAGTAGATATTTTATTATAATGATGGTACTATAGGAAGAAAGGAAAGGTAAAGTAGGTGTTTTAATATAATGATGGTACTATAGGAAGAAAGGAAAGGTAAAATAGATGTTTTATTATAATGATGGTACTATAAGAAGAAAGGAAAGGTAAAATAGGTGTTTTATTATAATGATGGTACTATAGGAAGAAAGGAAAGGTAAAATAGGTGTTTTATTATAATGATGGTACTATAGGAAGAAAGGAAAGGTAAAATAGGTGTTTTGTTATAATGATGGTACTATAGGAAGAAAGGAAAGGTTAAGTAGATATTTTATTATAATGATGGTACTATAGGAAGAAAGGAAAGGTTAAGTAGATATTTTATTATAATGATGGTACTATAGGAAGAAAAGAAAGGTAAAATAGGTGTTTTATTATAATGATGGTACTATAGGAAGAAAGGAAAGATAAAATAGGTGTTTTATTATAATGATGGTACTATAGGAAGAAAGGAAAGGTAACATAGGTGTTTTATTATAATGATGGTACTATAGGAAGAAAGGAAAGGTAAAATAGGTGTTTTATTATAATGATGGTACTATAGGAAGAAAGGAAAGGTAAAATAGGTGTTTTATTATAATGATGGTACTATAGGAAGAAAGGAAAGGTAAAATAGGTGTTTTATTATAATGATGGTACTATAGGAAGAAAGGAAAGGTAAAATAGGTGTTTTATTATAATGATGGTACTATAGGAAGAAAGGAAAGGTAAAATAGGTGTTTTATTATAATGATGGTACTATAGGAAGAAAGGTACTATAGGAAGAAAGGAAAGATAAAATAGGTGTATTATTATAATGATGGTACTATAGGAAGAAAGGAAAGGTTAAGTAGATGTTTTATTATAATGATGGTACTATAGGAAGAAAGGAAAGATAAAATAGATGTTTTATTATAATGATGGTACTATAGGAAGAAAGGAAAGGTAAAATAGGTGTTTTTTTATAATGATGGTACTATAGGAAGAAAGGAAAGGTAAAATAGGTGTTTTATTATAATGATGGTACTATAGGAAGAAAGGAAAGGTAAAATAGGTGTTTTATTATAATGATGGTACTATAGGATGAAAGGAAAGATAAAATAGGTGTATTATTATAATGATGGTACTATAGGAAGAAAGGAAAGGTAAAATAGGTGTTTTATTATAATGATAGTACTATAGGAAGAAAGGAAAGGTAAAATAGGTGTTTTATTATAATGATGGTACTATAGGATGAAAGGAAAGATAAAATAGGTGTATTATTATAATGATGGTACTATAGGAAGAAAGGAAAGGTAAAATAGGTATTTTATTATAATGATAGTACTATAGGAAGAAAGGAAAGGTTAAGTAGATGTTTTATTATAATGATGGTACTATAGGAAGAAAGGAAAGGTAAAATAGGTGTTTTATTATAATGATGGTACTATAGGAAGAAAGGAAAGGTAAAATAGGTGTTTTATTATAATGATGGTACTATAGGAAGAAAGGAAAGGTAAAATAGGTGTTTTATTGTAATGATGGTACTATAGGAAGAAAGGAAAGGTAAAATAGGTGTTTTATTATAATGATGGTACTATAAGAAGAAAGGAAAGGTAAAATAGGTGTTTTATTATAATGATGGTACTATAGGAAGAAAGGAAGGGTAAAATAGGGGTTTTATTATAATGATGGTACTATAGGAAGAAAGGAAAGGTAAAATAGGTGTTTTGTTATAATGATGGTACTATAGGAAGAAAGGAAAGGTTAAGTAGATATTTTATTATAATGATGGTACTATAGGAAGAAAGGAAAGGTTAAGTAGATATTTTATTATAATGATGGTACTATAGGAAGAAAAGAAAGGTAAAATAGGTGTTTTATTATAATGATGGTACTATAGGAAGAAAGGAAAGGTAAAATAGGTGTTTTATTATAATGATGGTACTATAGGAAGAAAGGAAAGGTAAAATAGGTGTTTTATTATAATGATGGTACTATAGGATGAAAGGAAAGATAAAATAGGTGTATTATTATAATGATGGTACTATAAGAAGAAAGGAAAGGTAAAATAGGTGTTTTATTATAATGATAGTACTATAGGAAGAAAGGAAAGGTAAAATGGGTGTTTTATTATAATGATGGTACTATAGGAAGAAAGGAAAGGTAAAATAGGTAATTTATTATAATGATGGAACTATAGGAAGAAAGGAATGGTAAAATAGGTGTTTTATTATAACGATGGTACTATAGGAAGAAAGGAAAGGTTAAGTAGATATTTTATTATAATGATGGTACTATAGGAAGAAAGGAAAGGTAAAATAGGTGTTTTGTTATAATGATGGTACTATAGGAAGAAAGGAAAGGTTAAGTAGATATTTTATTATAATGATGGTACTATAGGAAGAAAGGAAAGGTTAAGTAGATATTTTATTATAATGATGGTACTATAGGAAGAAAAGAAAGGTAAAATAGGTGTTTTATTATAATGATGGTACTATAGGAAGAAAGGAAAGGTAAAATAGGTGTTTTATTATAATGATGGTACTATAGGAAGAAAGGAAAGGTAAAATAGGTGTTTTATTATAATGATGGTACTATAGGATGAAAGGAAAGATAAAATAGGTGTATTATTATAATGATGGTACTATAAGAAGAAAGGAAAGGTAAAATAGGTGTTTTATTATAATGATAGTACTATAGGAAGAAAGGAAAGGTAAAATGGGTGTTTTATTATAATGATGGTACTATAGGAAGAAAGGAAAGGTAAAATAGGTAATTTATTATAATGATGGAACTATAGGAAGAAAGGAATGGTAAAATAGGTGTTTTATTATAACGATGGTACTATAGGAAGAAAGGAAAGGTTAAGTAGATATTTTATTATAATGGTGGTACTATAGGAAGAAAGGAAAGGTAAAATAGGTGTTTTATTATAATGATGGTACTATAGGAAGAAAGGAAAGGTAAAATAGGTGTTTTATTATAATGATGATACTATAGGAAGAAAGGAAAGGTAAAATAGGTGTTTTATTATAATGATGGTACTATAGGAAGAAAGGAAAGGTTAAGTAGATATTTTATTATAATGATGGTACTATAGGAAGAAAGGAAAGGTAAAATAGGTGTTTTATTATCATGATGGTACTATAGGAGAAAGGAAAGGTAAAATAGGTGTTTTATTATAATGATGGTACTATAGGAAGAAAGGAAAGGTAAAATAGGTGTTTTATTATAATGATGGTACTATAGGAAGAAAGGAAAGGTAAAATAGGTGTTTTATTATAATGATGGTACTATAGGAAGAAAGGAAAGGTTAAGTAGATATTTTATTATAATGATGGTACTATAGGAAGAAAGGAAAGGTAAAGTAGGTGTTTTAATATAATGATGGTACTATAGGAAGAAAGGAAAGGTAAAATAGATGTTTTATTATAATGATGGTACTATAAGAAGAAAGGAAAGGTAAAATAGGTGTTTTATTATAATGATGGTACTATAGGAGAAAGGAAAGGTAAAATAGGTGTTTTATTATAATGATGGTACTATAGGAAGAAAGGAAAGGTAAAATAGGTGTTTTGTTATAATGATGGTACTATAGGAAGAAAGGAAAGGTTAAGTAGATATTTTATTATAATGATGGTACTATAGGAAGAAAGGAAAGGTTAAGTAGATATTTTATTATAATGATGGTACTATAGGAAGAAAAGAAAGGTAAAATAGGTGTTTTATTATAATGATGGTACTATAGGAAGAAAGGAAAGATATAAAATAGGTGTTTTATTATAATGATGGTACTATAGGAAGAAAGGAAAGGTAACATAGGTGTTTTATTATAATGATGGTACTATAGGAAGAAAGGAAAGGTAAAATAGGTGTTTTATTATAATGATGGTACTATAGGAAGAAAGGAAAGGTAAAATAGGTGTTTTATTATAATGATGGTACTATAGGAAGAAAGGAAAGGTAAAATAGGTGTTTTATTATAATGATGGTACTATAGGAAGAAAGGAAAGGTAAAATAGGTGTTTTATTATAATGATGGTACTATAGGAAGAAAGGAAAGGTAAAATAGGTGTTTTATTATAATGATGGTACTATAGGAAGAAAGGTACTATAGGAAGAAAGGAAAGATAAAATAGGTGTATTATTATAATGATGGTACTATAGGAAGAAAGGAAAGGTTAAGTAGATGTTTTATTATAATGATGGTACTATAGGAAGAAAGGAAAGATAAAATAGATGTTTTATTATAATGATGGTACTATAGGAAGAAAGGAAAGGTAAAATAGGTGTTTTTTTATAATGATGGTACTATAGGAAGAAAGGAAAGGTAAAATAGGTGTTTTATTATAATGATGGTACTATAGGAAGAAAGGAAAGGTAAAATAGGTGTTTTATTATAATGATGGTACTATAGGATGAAAGGAAAGATAAAATAGGTGTATTATTATAATGATGGTACTATAGGAAGAAAGGAAAGGTAAAATAGGTGTTTTATTATAATGATAGTACTATAGGAAGAAAGGAAAGGTAAAATAGGTGTTTTATTATAATGATGGTACTATAGGATGAAAGGAAAGATAAAATAGGTGTATTATTATAATGATGGTACTATAGGAAGAAAGGAAAGGTAAAATAGGTATTTTATTATAATGATAGTACTATAGGAAGAAAGGAAAGGTTAAGTAGATGTTTTATTATAATGATGGTACTATAGGAAGAAAGGAAAGGTAAAATAGGTGTTTTATTATAATGATGGTACTATAGGAAGAAAGGAAAGGTAAAATAGGTGTTTTATTATAATGATGGTACTATAGGAAGAAAGGAAAGGTAAAATAGGTGTTTTATTGTAATGATGGTACTATAGGAAGAAAGGAAAGGTAAAATAGGTGTTTTATTATAATGATGGTACTATAAGAAGAAAGGAAAGGTAAAATAGGTGTTTTATTATAATGATGGTACTATAGGAAGAAAGGAAGGGTAAAATAGGGGTTTTATTATAATGATGGTACTATAGGAAGAAAGGAAAGGTAAAATAGGTGTTTTGTTATAATGATGGTACTATAGGAAGAAAGGAAAGGTTAAGTAGATATTTTATTATAATGATGGTACTATAGGAAGAAAGGAAAGGTTAAGTAGATATTTTATTATAATGATGGTACTATAGAAGAAAAGAAAGGTAAAATAGGTGTTTTATTATAATGATGGTACTATAGGAAGAAAGGAAAGGTAAAATAGGTGTTTTATTATAATGATGGTACTATAGGAAGAAAGGAAAGGTAAAATAGGTGTTTTATTATAATGATGGTACTATAGGATGAAAGGAAAGATAAAATAGGTGTATTATTATAATGATGGTACTATAAGAAGAAAGGAAAGGTAAAATAGGTGTTTTATTATAATGATAGTACTATAGGAAGAAAGGAAAGGTAAAATGGGTGTTTTATTATAATGATGGTACTATAGGAAGAAAGGAAAGGTAAAATAGGTAATTTATTATAATGATGGAACTATAGGAAGAAAGGAATGGTAAAATAGGTGTTTTATTATAACGATGGTACTATAGGAAGAAAGGAAAGGTTAAGTAGATATTTTATTATAATGGTGGTACTATAGGAAGAAAGGAAAGGTAAAATAGGTGTTTTATTATAATGATGGTACTATAGGAAGAAAGGAAAGGTAAAATAGGTGTTTTATTATAATGATGATACTATAGGAAGAAAGGAAAGGTAAAATAGGTGTTTTATTATAATGATGGTACTATAGGAAGAAAGGAAAGGTTAAGTAGATATTTTATTATAATGATGGTACTATAGGAAGAAAGGAAAGGTAAAATAGGTGTTTTATTATCATGATGGTACTATAGGAAGAAAGGAAAGGTAAAATAGGTGTTTTATTATAATGATGGTACTATAGGAAGAAAGGAAAGGTAAAATAGGTGTTTTATTATAATGATGGTACTATAGGAAGAAAGGAAAGGTAAAATAGGTGTTTTATTATAATGATGGTACTATAGGAAGAAAGGAAAGGTTAAGTAGATATTTTATTATAATGATGGTACTATAGGAAGAAAGGAAAGGTAAAGTAGGTGTTTTAATATAATGATGGTACTATAGGAAGAAAGGAAAGGTAAAATAGATGTTTTATTATAATGATGGTACTATAAGAAGAAAGGAAAGGTAAAATAGGTGTTTTATTATAATGATGGTACTATAGGAAGAAAGGAAAGGTAAAATAGGTGTTTTATTATAATGATGGTACTATAGGAAGAAAGGAAAGGTAAAATAGGTGTTTTGTTATAATGATGGTACTATAGGAAGAAAGGAAAGGTTAAGTAGATATTTTATTATAATGATGGTACTATAGGAAGAAAGGAAAGGTTAAGTAGATATTTTATTATAATGATGGTACTATAGGAAGAAAAGAAAGGTAAAATAGGTGTTTTATTATAATGATGGTACTATAGGAAGAAAGGAAAGATAAAATAGGTGTTTTATTATAATGATGGTACTATAGGAAGAAAGGAAAGGTAACATAGGTGTTTTATTATAATGATGGTACTATAGGAAGAAAGGAAAGGTAAAATAGGTGTTTTATTATCATGATGGTACTATAGGAAGAAAGGAAAGGTAAAATAGGTGTTTTATTATAATGATGGTACTATAGGAAGAAAGGAAAGGTAAAATAGGTGTTTTATTATAATGATGGTACTATAGGAAGAAAGGAAAGGTAAAATAGGTGTTTTATTATAATGATGGTACTATAGGAAGAAAGGAAAGGTAAAATAGGTGTTTTATTATAATGATGGTACTATAGGAAGAAAGGTACTATAGGAAGAAAGGAAAGATAAAATAGGTGTATTATTATAATGATGGTACTATAGGAAGAAAGGAAAGGTTAAGTAGATGTTTTATTATAATGATGGTACTATAGGAAGAAAGGAAAGATAAAATAGATGTTTTATTATAATGATGGTACTATAGGAAGAAAGGAAAGGTAAAATAGGTGTTTTTTTATAATGATGGTACTATAGGAAGAAAGGAAAGGTAAAATAGGTGTTTTATTATAATGATGGTACTATAGGAAGAAAGGAAAGGTAAAATAGGTGTTTTATTATAATGATGGTACTATAGGATGAAAGGAAAGATAAAATAGGTGTATTATTATAATGATGGTACTATAGGAAGAAAGGAAAGGTAAAATAGGTGTTTTATTATAATGATAGTACTATAGGAAGAAAGGAAAGGTAAAATAGGTGTTTTATTATAATGATGGTACTATAGGATGAAAGGAAAGATAAAATAGGTGTATTATTATAATGATGGTACTATAGGAAGAAAGGAAAGGTAAAATAGGTATTTTATTATAATGATAGTACTATAGGAAGAAAGGAAAGGTAAAATGGGTGTTTTATTATAATGATGGTACTATAGGAAGAAAGGAAAGGTAAAATAGGTGTTTTATCATAATGATGGAACTATAGGAAGAAAGGAAAGGTAAAATAGGTGTTTTATTATAATGATGGTACTAAAGGAAGAAAGGAAAGGTTAAGTAGATATTTTATTATAATGGTGGTACTATAGGAAGAAAGGAAAGGTAAAATAGGTGTTTTATTATAATGATGATACTATAGGAAGAAAGGAAAGGTAAAATAGGTGTTTTATTATAATGATGGTACTATAGGAAGAAAGGAAAGGTTAAGTAGATATTTTATTATAATGATGGTACTATAGGAAGAAAGGAAAGGTAAAATAGGTGTTTTATTATCATGATGGTACTATAGGAAGAAAGGAAAGGTAAAATAGGTGTTTTATTATAATGATGGTACTATAGGAAGAAAGGAAAGGTAAAATAGGTGTTTTATTATAATGATGGTACTATAGGAAGAAAGGAAAGGTAAAATAGGTGTTTTATTATAATGATGGTACTATAGGAAGAAAGGAAAGGTTAAGTAGATATTTTATTATAATGATGGTACTATAGGAAGAAAGGAAAGGTAAAGTAGGTGTTTTAATATAATGATGGTACTATAGGAAGAAAGGAAAGGTAAAATAGATGTTTTATTATAATGATGGTACTATAAGAAGAAAGGAAAGGTAAAATAGGTGTTTTATTATAATGATGGTACTATAGGAAGAAAGGAAAGGTAAAATAGGTGTTTTATTATAATGATGGTACTATAGGAAGAAAGGAAAGGTAAAATAGGTGTTTTGTTATAATGATGGTACTATAGGAAGAAAGGAAAGGTTAAGTAGATATTTTATTATAATGATGGTACTATAGGAAGAAAGGAAAGGTTAAGTAGATATTTTATTATAATGATGGTACTATAGGAAGAAAAGAAAGGTAAAATAGGTGTTTTATTATAATGATGGTACTATAGGAAGAAAGGAAAGATAAAATAGGTGTTTTATTATAATGATGGTACTATAGGAAGAAAGGAAAGGTAACATAGGTGTTTTATTATAATGATGGTACTATAGGAAGAAAGGAAAGGTAAAATAGGTGTTTTATTATCATGATGGTACTATAGGAAGAAAGGAAAGGTAAAATAGGTGTTTTATTATAATGATGGTACTATAGGAAGAAAGGAAAGGTAAAATAGGTGTTTTATTATAATGATGGTACTATAGGAAGAAAGGAAAGGTAAAATAGGTGTTTTATTATAATGATGGTACTATAGGAAGAAAGGAAAGGTAAAATAGGTGTTTTATTATAATGATGGTACTATAGGAAGAAAGGTACTATAGGAAGAAAGGAAAGATAAAATAGGTGTATTATTATAATGATGGTACTATAGGAAGAAAGGAAAGGTTAAGTAGATGTTTTATTATAATGATGGTACTATAGGAAGAAAGGAAAGATAAAATAGATGTTTTATTATAATGATGGTACTATAGGAAGAAAGGAAAGGTAAAATAGGTGTTTTTTTATAATGATGGTACTATAGGAAGAAAGGAAAGGTAAAATAGGTGTTTTATTATAATGATGGTACTATAGGAAGAAAGGAAAGGTAAAATAGGTGTTTTATTATAATGATGGTACTATAGGATGAAAGGAAAGATAAAATAGGTGTATTATTATAATGATGGTACTATAGGAAGAAAGGAAAGGTAAAATAGGTGTTTTATTATAATGATAGTACTATAGGAAGAAAGGAAAGGTAAAATAGGTGTTTTATTATAATGATGGTACTATAGGATGAAAGGAAAGATAAAATAGGTGTATTATTATAATGATGGTACTATAGGAAGAAAGGAAAGGTAAAATAGGTATTTTATTATAATGATAGTACTATAGGAAGAAAGGAAAGGTAAAATGGGTGTTTTATTATAATGATGGTACTATAGGAAGAAAGGAAAGGTAAAATAGGTGTTTTATCATAATGATGGAACTATAGGAAGAAAGGAAAGGTAAAATAGGTGTTTTATTATAATGATGGTACTAAAGGAAGAAAGGAAAGGTTAAGTAGATATTTTATTATAATGGTGGTACTATAGGAAGAAAGGAAAGGTTAAGTAGATGTTTTATTATAATGATGGTACTATAGGAAGAAAGAAAAGGTTAAGTAGATGTTTTATTATAATGATGGTACTATAGGAAGAAAGGAAAGGTAAAATAGGTGTTTTATTATAATGATGGTACTATAGGAAGAAAGGAAAGGTAAAATAGGTATTTTATTATAATGATAGTACTATAGGAAGAAAGGAAAGGTAAAATGGGTGTTTTATTATAATGATGGTACTATAGGAAGAAAGGAAAGGTAAAATAGGTGTTTTATTATAATGATGGAACTATAGGAAGAAAGGAAAGGTAAAATAGGTGTTTTATTATAATGATGGTACTATAGGAAGAAAGGAAAGGTTAAGTAGATATTTTATTATAATGGTGGTACTATAGGAAGAAAGGAAAGGTTAAGTAGATGTTTTATTATAATGATGGTACTATAGGAAGAAAGAAAAGGTTAAGTAGATGTTTTATTATAATGATGGTACTATAGGAAGAAAGGAAAGGTAAAATAGGTGTTTTATTATAATGATGGTACTATAGGAAGAAAGGAAAGGTAAAATATGTGTTTTATTATAATGATGGTACTATAGGAAGAAAGGAAAGGTAAAATAGGTGTTTTATTATAATGATGGTACTATAAGAAGAAAGGAAAGGTAAAATAGGTGTTTTATTATAATGATGGTACTATAGGAAGAAAGGAAAGGTAAAATAGGTGTTTTATTATAATGATGGTACTATAGGAACAAAGGAAAGGTAAAATAGGTGTTTTATTATAATGATGGTACTATAGGAAGAAAGGAAAGGTAAAATAGATGTTTTATTATAATGATGGTACTATAGGAAGAAAGGAAAGGTAAAATAGGTGTTTTATTATAATGATGGTACTATAGGAAGAAAGGAAAGGTAAAATAGGTGTTTTATTATAATGATGGTACTATAGGAAGAAAGGAAAGGTTAAGTAGATGTTTTATTATAATGATGGTACTATAGGAAGAAAGGAAAGGTAAAATAGGTGTTTTATTATAATGATGGTACTATAGGAAGAAAGGAAAGGTAAAATAGGTGTTTTATTATAATGATGGTACTATAGGAAGAAAGGAAAGGTAAAATAGGTGTTTTATTGTAATGATGGTACTATAGGAAGAAAGGAAAGGTAAAATAGGTGTTTTATTATAATGATGGTACTATAAGAAGAAAGGAAAGGTAAAATAGGTGTTTTATTATAATGATGGTACTATAGGAAGAAAGGAAGGGTAAAATAGGTGTTTTATTATAATGATGGTACTATAGGAAGAAAGGAAAGGTAAAATAGGTGTTTTGTTATAATGATGGTACTATAGGAAGAAAGGAAAGGTTAAGTAGATATTTTATTATAATGATGGTACTATAGGAAGAAAGGAAAGGTTAAGTAGATATTTTATTATAATGATGGTACTATAGGAAGAAAAGAAAGGTAAAAATAGGTGTTTTATTATAATGATGGTACTATAGGAAGAAAGGAAAGGTAAAATAGGTGTTTTATTATAATGATGGTACTATAGGATGAAAGGAAAGATAAAATATGTGTATTATTATAATGATGGTACTATAGGAAGAAAGGAAAGGTAAAATAGGTGTTTTATTATAATGATGGTACTATAGGAAGAAAGGAAAGGTAAAATAGGTGTTTTATTATAATGATGGTACTATAGGATGAAAGGAAAGATAAAATAGGTGTATTATTATAATGATGGTACTATAAGAAGAAAGGAAAGGTAAAATAGGTGTTTTATTATAATGATAGTACTATAGGAAGAAAGGAAAGGTAAAATGGGTGTTTTATTATAATGATGGTACTATAGGAAGAAAGGAAAGGTAAAATAGGTGTTTTATTATAATGATGGAACTATAGGAAGAAAGGAATGGTAAAATAGGTGTTTTATTATAACGATGGTACTATAGGAAGAAAGGAAAGGTTAAGTAGATATTTTATTATAATGGTGGTACTATAGGAAGAAAGGAAAGGTAAAATAGGTGTTTTATTATAATGATGGTACTATAGGAAGAAAGGAAAGGTAAAATAGGTGTTTTATTATAATGATGATACTATAGGAAGAAAGGAAAGGTAAAATAGGTGTTTTATTATAATGATGGTACTATAGGAAGAAAGGAAAGGTTAAGTAGATATTTTATTATAATGATGGTATTATAGGAAGAAAGGAAAGGTAAAATAGGTGTTTTATTATAATGATGGTACTATAGGAAGAAAGGAAAGGTAAAATAGGTGTTTTATTATAATGATGGTACTTTAGGAAGAAAGGAAAGGTAAAATAGGTGTTTTATTATAATGATGGTACTATAGGAAGAAAGGAAAGGTTAAGTAGATATTTTATTATAATGATGGTACTATAGGAAGAAAGGAAAGGTTAAGTAGATATTTTATTATAATGATGGTACTATAGGAAGAAAAGAAAGGTAAAATAGGTGTTTTATTATAATGATGGTACTATAGGAAGAAAGGAAAGGTAAAATAGGTGTTTTATTATAATGATGGTACTATAAGAAGAAAGGAAAGGTAAAATAGGTGTTTTATTATAATGATGGTACTATAGGAAGAAAGGAAAGGTAAAATAGGTGTTTTATTATAATGATGGTACTATAGGAAGAAAGGAAAGGTAAAATAGGTGTTTTATTATAATGATGGTACTATAGGAAGAAAGGAAAGGTAAAATAAGTGTTTTATTATAATGATGGTACTACAGGAAGAAAGGAAAGGTAAAATAGGTGTTTTATTATAATGATGGTACTATAGGAAGAAAGGAAAGGTTAAGTAGATGTTTTAATAAAATGATGGTACTATAGGAAGAAAGGAAAGGTTAAGTAGATGTTTTATTATTATGATGATACTAAAGGAAGAAAGGAAAGGTAAAATAGGTGTTTTATTATAATGATGGTACTATAGCAAGGAAGGAAAGGTTAAGTAGATGTTTTATTATAATGATGGTACTATAGGAAGAAAGGAAAGGTTAAGTAGATGTTTTATTATAATGATGGTACTATAGGAAGAAAGGAAAGGTTAAGTAGATGTTTTATTATAATGATGGTACTATAGGAAGAAAGGAAATGTAAAATAGGTGTTTTATTATAATGATGGTACTATAGGAAGAAAGGAAAGGTAAAATAGGTGTTTTATTATAATGATGGTACTATAGGAAGAAAGGAAAGGTAAAATAGGTGTTTTATTATAATGATGGTACTATAGGAAGAAAGGAAAGGTAAAATAGGTGTTTTATTATAATGATGGTACTATAGGAAGAAAGGAAAGGTAAAATAGATGTTTTATTATAATGATGGTACTATAGGAAGAAAGGAAAGATAAAATAGGTGTTTTATTATAATGATGGTACTATAGGAAGAAAAGAAAGGTAAAATAGGTGTTTTATTATACTGATGGTACTATAGGAAGAAAAGAAAGGTAAAATAGGTGTTTTATTATACTGATGGTACTATAGGATGAAAGGAAAGGTAAAATAAGTGTTTTATTATAATGATGGTACTATAGGAAGAAAGGAAAGGTAAAATAGGTGTTTTATTATAATGATGGTACTATAGGAAGAAAGGAAAGGTAAAATAGGTGTTTTATTATAATGATGGTACTATAGGAAGAAAGGAAAGGTTAAGTAGATATTCTATTATAATGATGGTACTATAGGAAGAAAGGAAAGGTAAAATAGGTGTTTTATTATAAAGATGGTACTATAGGAAGAAAGGAAAGGTAAAATAGGTGTTTTATTATAATGATGGTACTATAGGAAGAAAAGAAAGGTAAAATAGGTGTTTTATTATAATTGTAGTACTATTGGAAGAAAGGAAAGGTAAAATAGGTGTTTTATTATAATGATGGTACTATAGGAAGAAAGGAAAGGTAAAATAGGTGTTTTATTATAATGATGGTACTATAGGAAGAAAGGAAAGGTAAAATAGGTGTTTTATTATAATGATGGTACTATAGGATGAAAGGAAAGATAAAATAGGTGTATTATTATAATGATGGTACTATAGGAAGTAAGGAAAGGTAAAATAGGTGTTTTATTATAATGATAGTACTATAGGAAGAAAGGAAAGGTAAAATAGGTGTTTCATTATAATGATGGTACTATAGGATGAAAGGAAAGATAAAATAGGTGTATTATTATAATGATGGTACTATAGGAAGAAAGGAAAGGTAAAATAGGTGTTTTATTATAATGATAGTACTATAGGAAGAAAGGAAAGGTAAAATGGGTGTTTTATTATAATGATGGTACTATAGGAAGAAAGGAAAGGTAAAATAGGTGTTTTATTATAATGATGGAACTATAGGAAGAAAGGAAAGTTAAAGTAGGTGTTTTATTATAATGATGGTACTATAGGAAGAAAGGAAAGGTTAAGTAGATATTTTATTATAATGGTGGTACTATAGGAAGAAAGGAAAGGTAAAATAGGTGTTTTATTATAATGATGGTACTATAGGAAGAAAGGAAAGGTAAAATAGGTGTTTTATTATAATGATGGTACTATAGGAAGAAAGGAAAGGTAAAATAGGTGTTTTATTATAATGATGGTACTATAGGAAGAAAGGAAAGGTTAAGTAGATGTTTTATTATAATGATGGTACTATAGGAAGAAAGGAAAGGTAAAATAGGTGTTTTATTATAATGATGGTACTATAGGAAGAAAGGAAAGGTAAAATAGGTGTTTTATTATAATGATGGTACTATAGGAAGAAAGGAAAGGTAAAATAGATGTTTTATTATAATGATGGTACTATAGGAAGAAAGGAAAGGTTAAGTAGATATTTGATTATAATGATGGTACTATAGGAAGAAAGGAAAGGTAAAATAGGTGTTTTATTATAATGATGGTACTATAGGAAGAAAGGAAAGGTAAAATAGGTGTTTTGTTATAATGATGGTACTATAGGAAGAAAGGAAAGGTTAAGTAGATATTTTATTATAATGATGGTACTATAGGAAGAAAGGAAAGGTTAAGTAGATATTTTATTTTAATGATGGTACTATAGGAAGAAAGGAAAGGTAAAATAGGTGTTTTATTATAATGATGGTACTATAGGAAGAAAGGAAAGGTAAAATGGGTGTTTTATTATAATGATGGTACTATAGGAAGAAAGGAAAGGTAAAATAGGTGTTTTATTATAATGATGGTACTATAGGAAGAAAGGAAAGGTAAAATAGATGTTTTATTATAATGATGGTACTATAGGAAGAAAGGAAAGGTTAAGTAGATGTTTTATTATAATGATGGTACTATAGGAAGAAAGGAAAGGTTAAGTAGATATTTTATTATAATGATGGTACTATAGGAAGAAAGGAAAGGTTAAGTAGATATTTTATTATAATGATGGTACTATAGGAAGAAAAGAAAGGTAAAATAGGTGTTTTATTATAATGATGGTACTATAGGAAGAAAGGAAAGGTAAAATAGGTGTTTTATTATAATGATGGTACTATAGGATGAAAGGAAAGATAAAATATGTGTATTATTATAATGATGGTACTATAGGAAGAAAGGAAAGGTAAAATAGGTGTTTTATTATAATGATGGTACTATAGGAAGAAAGGAAAGGTAAAATAGGTGTTTTATTATAATGATGGTACTATAGGATGAAAGGAAAGATAAAATAGGTGTATTATTATAATGATGGTACTATAGGAAGAAAGGAAAGGTAAAATAGGTGTTTTATTATAATGATAGTACTATAGGAAGAAAGGAAAGGTAAAATGGGTGTTTTATTATAATGATGGTACTATAGGAAGAAAGGAAAGGTAAAATAGGTGTTTTATTATAATGATGGAACTATAGGAAGAAAGGAATGGTAAAATAGGTGTTTTATTATAACGATGGTACTATAGGAAGAAAGGAAAGGTTAAGTAGATATTTTATTATAATGGTGGTACTATAGGAAGAAAGGAAAGGTAAAATAGGTGTTTTATTATAATGATGGTACTATAGGAAGAAAGGAAAGGTAAAATAGGTGTTTTATTATAATGATGATACTATAGGAAGAAAGGAAAGGTAAAATAGGTGTTTTATTATAATGATGGTACTATAGGAAGAAAGGAAAGGTTAAGTAGATATTTTATTATAATGATGGTACTATAGGAAGAAAGGAAAGGTAAAATAGGTGTTTTATTATAATGATGGTACTATAGGAAGAAAGGAAAGGTAAAATAGGTGTTTTATTATAATGATGGTACTATAGGAAGAAAGGAAAGGTAAAATAGGTGTTTTATTATAATGATGGTACTATAGGAAGAAAGGAAAGGTAAAATAGATGTTTTATTATAATGATGGTACTATAGGAAGAAAGGAAAGGTTAAATAGATATTTTATTATAATGATGGTACTATAGGAAGAAAGGAAAGGTAAAGTAGGTGTTTTAATATAATGATGGTACTATAGGAAGAAAGGAAAGGTAAAATAGGTGTTTTATTATAATGATGGTACTATAAGAAGAAAGGAAAGGTAAAATAGATGTTTTATTATAATGATGGTACTATAGGAAGAAAGGAAGGGTAAAATAGGTGTTTTATTATAATGATGGTACTATAGGAAGAAAGGAAAGGTAAAATAGGTGTTTTGTTATAATGATGGTACTATAGGAAGAAAGGAAAGGTTAAGTAGATATTTTATTATAATGATGGTACTATAGGAAGAAAGGAAAGGTTAAGTAGATATTTTATTATAATGATGGTACTATAGGAAGAAAAGAAAGGTAAAATAGGTGTTTTATTATAATGATGGTACTATAGGAAGAAAGGAAAGGTAAAATAGGTGTTTTATTATAATGATGGTACTATAGGAAGAAAGGAAAGGTAACATAGGTGTTTTATTATAATGATGGTACTATAGGAAGAAAGGAAAGGTAAAATAGGTGTTTTATTATAATGATGGTACTATAGGAAGAAAGGAAAGGTAAAATAGGTGTTTTATTATAATGATGGTACTATAGGAAGAAAGGAAAGGTTAAGTAGATGTTTTATTAAAATGATGGTACTATAGGAAGAAAGGAAAGGTTAAGTAGATGTTTTATTATTATGATGATACTAAAGGAAGAAAGGAAAGGTAAAATAGGTGTTTTATTATAATGATGGTACTATAGCAAGGAAGGAAAGGTTAAGTAGATGTTTTATTATAATGATGGTACTATAGGAAGAAAGGAAAGGTTAAGTAGATGTTTTATTATAATGATGGTACTATAGGAAGAAAGGAAAGGTTAAGTAGATGTTTTATTATAATGATGGTACTATAGGAAGAAAGGAAAGGTAAAATAGGTGTTTTATTATAATGATGGTACTATAGGAAGAAAGGAAAGGTAAAATAGGTGTTTTATTATAATGATGGTACTATAGGAAGAAAGGAAAGGTAAAATAGGTGTTTTATTATAAAGATGGTACTATAGGAAGAAAGGAAAGGTAAAATAGATGTTTTATTATAATGATGGTACTATAGGAAGAAAGGAAAGGTAAAATAGGTGTTTTATTATAATGATGGTACTATAGGAAGAAAGGAAAGGTAAAATAGATGTTTTATTATACTGATGGTACTATAGGATGAAAGGAAAGGTAAAATAAGTGTTTTATTATAATGATGGTACTATAGGAAGAAAGGAAAGGTAAAATAGGTGTTTTATTATAATGATGGTACTATAGGAAGAAAGGAAAGGTAAAATAGATGTTTTATTATACTGATGGTACTATAGGATGAAAGGAAAGGTAAAGTAGGTGTTTTAATATAATGATGGTACTATAGGAAGAAAGGAAAGGTAAAATAGGTGTTTTATTATAATGATGGTACTATAGGAAGAAAGGAAAGGTAAAATAGGTGTTTTATTATAATGATGGTACTATAGGAAGAAAGGAAAGGTAAAATGGGTGTTTTATTATAATGATGGTACTATAGGAAGAAAGGAAAGGTAAAATAGGTGTTTTATTATAATGATGGTACTATAGGAAGTAAGGAAAGGTAAAATAGGTGTTTTATTATAATGATAGTACTATAGGAAGAAAGGAAAGGTAAAATAGGTGTTTCATTATAATGATGGTACTATAGGATGAAAGGAAAGATAAAATAGGTGTATTATTATAATGATGGTACTATAGGAAGAAAGGAAAGGTAAAATAGGTGTTTTATTATAATGATAGTACTATAGGAAGAAAGGAAAGGTAAAATGGGTGTTTTATTATAATGATGGTACTATAGGAAGAAAGGAAAGGTAAAATAGGTGTTTTATTATAATGATGGAACTATAGGAAGAAAGGAAAGTTAAAGTAGGTGTTTTATTATAATGATGGTACTATAGGAAGAAAGGAAAGGTTAAGTAGATATTTTATTATAATGGTGGTACTATAGGAAGAAAGGAAAGGTAAAATAGGTGTTTTATTATAATGATGGTACTATAGGAAGAAAGGAAAGGTAAAATAGGTGTTTTATTATAATGATGGTACTATAGAAAGAAAGAAAAGGTAAAATAGGTGTTTTATTATAATGATGGTACTATAGGAAGAAAGGAAAGGTTAAGTAGATGTTTTATTATAATGATGGTACTATAGGAAGAAAGGAAAGGTAAAATAGGTGTTTTATTA
>OY804577.1:0-5000 GCA_963680875.1 Bathymodiolus brooksi
AACCCTAACCCTAACCCTAACCCTAACCCTAACCCTAACCCTAACCCTAACCCTAACCCTAACCCTAACCCTAACCCTAACCCTAACCCTAACCCTAACCCTAACCCTAACCCTAACCCTAACCCTAACCCTAACCCTAACCCTAACCCTAACCCTAACCCTAACCCTAACCCTAACCCTAACCCTAACCCTAACCCTAACCCTAACCCTAACCCTAACCCTAACCCTAACCCTAACCCTAACCCTAACCCTAACCCTAACCCTAACCCTAACCCTAACCCTAACCCTAACCCTAACCCTAACCCTAACCCTAACCCTAACCCTAACCCTAACCCTAACCCTAACCCTAACCCTAACCCTAACCCTAACCCTAACCCTAACCCTAACCCTAACCCTAACCCTAACCCTAACCCTAACCCTAACCCTAACCCTAACCCTAACCCTAACCCTAACCCTAACCCTAACCCTAACCCTAACCCTAACCCTAACCCTAACCCTAACCCTAACCCTAACCCTAACCCTAACCCTAACCCTAACCCTAACCCTAACCCTAACCCTAACCCTAACCCTAACCCTAACCCTAACCCTAACCCTAACCCTAACCCTAACCCTAACCCTAACCCTAACCCTAACCCTAACCCTAACCCTAACCCTAACCCTAACCCTAACCCTAACCCTAACCCTAACCCTAACCCTAACCCTAACCCTAACCCTAACCCTAACCCTAACCCTAACCCTAACCCTAACCCTAACCCTAACCCTAACCCTAACCCTAACCCTAACCCTAACCCTAACCCTAACCCTAACCCTAACCCTAACCCTAACCCTAACCCTAACCCTAACCCTAACCCTAACCCTAACCCTAACCCTAACCCTAACCCTAACCCTAACCCTAACCCTAACCCTAACCCTAACCCTAACCCTAACCCTAACCCTAACCCTAACCCTAACCCTAACCCTAACCCTAACCCTAACCCTAACCCTAACCCTAACCCTAACCCTAACCCTAACCCTAACCCTAACCCTAACCCTAACCCTAACCCTAACCCTAACCCTAACCCTAACCCTAACCCTAACCCTAACCCTAACCCTAACCCTAACCCTAACCCTAACCCTAACCCTAACCCTAACCCTAACCCTAACCCTAACCCTAACCCTAACCCTAACCCTAACCCTAACCCTAACCCTAACCCTAACCCTAACCCTAACCCTAACCCTAACCCTAACCCTAACCCTAACCCTAACCCTAACCCTAACCCTAACCCTAACCCTAACCCTAACCCTAACCCTAACCCTAACCCTAACCCTAACCCTAACCCTAACCCTAACCCTAACCCTAACCCTAACCCTAACCCTAACCCTAACCCTAACCCTAACCCTAACCCTAACCCTAACCCTAACCCTAACCCTAACCCTAACCCTAACCCTAACCCTAACCCTAACCCTAACCCTAACCCTAACCCTAACCCTAACCCTAACCCTAACCCTAACCCTAACCCTAACCCTAACCCTAACCCTAACCCTAACCCTAACCCTAACCCTAACCCTAACCCTAACCCTAACCCTAACCCTAACCCTAACCCTAACCCTAACCCTAACCCTAACCCTAACCCTAACCCTAACCCTAACCCTAACCCTAACCCTAACCCTAACCCTAACCCTAACCCTAACCCTAACCCTAACCCTAACCCTAACCCTAACCCTAACCCTAACCCTAACCCTAACCCTAACCCTAACCCTAACCCTAACCCTAACCCTAACCCTAACCCTAACCCTAACCCTAACCCTAACCCTAACCCTAACCCTAACCCTAACCCTAACCCTAACCCTAACCCTAACCCTAACCCTAACCCTAACCCTAACCCTAACCCTAACCCTAACCCTAACCCTAACCCTAACCCTAACCCTAACCCTAACCCTAACCCTAACCCTAACCCTAACCCTAACCCTAACCCTAACCCTAACCCTAACCCTAACCCTAACCCTAACCCTAACCCTAACCCTAACCCTAACCCTAACCCTAACCCTAACCCTAACCCTAACCCTAACCCTAACCCTAACCCTAACCCTAACCCTAACCCTAACCCTAACCCTAACCCTAACCCTAACCCTAACCCTAACCCTAACCCTAACCCTAACCCTAACCCTAACCCTAACCCTAACCCTAACCCTAACCCTAACCCTAACCCTAACCCTAACCCTAACCCTAACCCTAACCCTAACCCTAACCCTAACCCTAACCCTAACCCTAACCCTAACCCTAACCCTAACCCTAACCCTAACCCTAACCCTAACCCTAACCCTAACCCTAACCCTAACCCTAACCCTAACCCTAACCCTAACCCTAACCCTAACCCTAACCCTAACCCTAACCCTAACCCTAACCCTAACCCTAACCCTAACCCTAACCCTAACCCTAACCCTAACCCTAACCCTAACCCTAACCCTAACCCTAACCCTAACCCTAACCCTAACCCTAACCCTAACCCTAACCCTAACCCTAACCCTAACCCTAACCCTAACCCTAACCCTAACCCTAACCCTAACCCTAACCCTAACCCTAACCCTAACCCTAACCCTAACCCTAACCCTAACCCTAACCCTAACCCTAACCCTAACCCTAACCCTAACCCTAACCCTAACCCTAACCCTAACCCTAACCCTAACCCTAACCCTAACCCTAACCCTAACCCTAACCCTAACCCTAACCCTAACCCTAACCCTAACCCTAACCCTAACCCTAACCCTAACCCTAACCCTAACCCTAACCCTAACCCTAACCCTAACCCTAACCCTAACCCTAACCCTAACCCTAACCCTAACCCTAACCCTAACCCTAACCCTAACCCTAACCCTAACCCTAACCCTAACCCTAACCCTAACCCTAACCCTAACCCTAACCCTAACCCTAACCCTAACCCTAACCCTAACCCTAACCCTAACCCTAACCCTAACCCTAACCCTAACCCTAACCCTAACCCTAACCCTAACCCTAACCCTAACCCTAACCCTAACCCTAACCCTAACCCTAACCCTAACCCTAACCCTAACCCTAACCCTAACCCTAACCCTAACCCTAACCCTAACCCTAACCCTAACCCTAACCCTAACCCTAACCCTAACCCTAACCCTAACCCTAACCCTAACCCTAACCCTAACCCTAACCCTAACCCTAACCCTAACCCTAACCCTAACCCTAACCCTAACCCTAACCCTAACCCTAACCCTAACCCTAACCCTAACCCTAACCCTAACCCTAACCCTAACCCTAACCCTAACCCTAACCCTAACCCTAACCCTAACCCTAACCCTAACCCTAACCCTAACCCTAACCCTAACCCTAACCCTAACCCTAACCCTAACCCTAACCCTAACCCTAACCCTAACCCTAACCCTAACCCTAACCCTAACCCTAACCCTAACCCTAACCCTAACCCTAACCCTAACCCTAACCCTAACCCTAACCCTAACCCTAACCCTAACCCTAACCCTAACCCTAACCCTAACCCTAACCCTAACCCTAACCCTAACCCTAACCCTAACCCTAACCCTAACCCTAACCCTAACCCTAACCCTAACCCTAACCCTAACCCTAACCCTAACCCTAACCCTAACCCTAACCCTAACCCTAACCCTAACCCTAACCCTAACCCTAACCCTAACCCTAACCCTAACCCTAACCCTAACCCTAACCCTAACCCTAACCCTAACCCTAACCCTAACCCTAACCCTAACCCTAACCCTAACCCTAACCCTAACCCTAACCCTAACCCTAACCCTAACCCTAACCCTAACCCTAACCCTAACCCTAACCCTAACCCTAACCCTAACCCTAACCCTAACCCTAACCCTAACCCTAACCCTAACCCTAACCCTAACCCTAACCCTAACCCTAACCCTAACCCTAACCCTAACCCTAACCCTAACCCTAACCCTAACCCTAACCCTAACCCTAACCCTAACCCTAACCCTAACCCTAACCCTAACCCTAACCCTAACCCTAACCCTAACCCTAACCCTAACCCTAACCCTAACCCTAACCCTAACCCTAACCCTAACCCTAACCCTAACCCTAACCCTAACCCTAACCCTAACCCTAACCCTAACCCTAACCCTAACCCTAACCCTAACCCTAACCCTAACCCTAACCCTAACCCTAACCCTAACCCTAACCCTAACCCTAACCCTAACCCTAACCCTAACCCTAACCCTAACCCTAACCCTAACCCTAACCCTAACCCTAACCCTAACCCTAACCCTAACCCTAACCCTAACCCTAACCCTAACCCTAACCCTAACCCTAACCCTAACCCTAACCCTAACCCTAACCCTAACCCTAACCCTAACCCTAACCCTAACCCTAACCCTAACCCTAACCCTAACCCTAACCCTAACCCTAACCCTAACCCTAACCCTAACCCTAACCCTAACCCTAACCCTAACCCTAACCCTAACCCTAACCCTAACCCTAACCCTAACCCTAACCCTAACCCTAACCCTAACCCTAACCCTAACCCTAACCCTAACCCTAACCCTAACCCTAACCCTAACCCTAACCCTAACCCTAACCCTAACCCTAACCCTAACCCTAACCCTAACCCTAACCCTAACCCTAACCCTAACCCTAACCCTAACCCTAACCCTAACCCTAACCCTAACCCTAACCCTAACCCTAACCCTAACCCTAACCCTAACCCTAACCCTAACCCTAACCCTAACCCTAACCCTAACCCTAACCCTAACCCTAACCCTAACCCTAACCCTAACCCAACCCTAACCCTAACCCTAACCCTAACCCTAACCCTAACCCTAACCCTAACCCTAACCCTAACCCTAACCCTAACCCTAACCCTAACCCTAACCCTAACCCTAACCCTAACCCTAACCCTAACCCTAACCCTAACCCTAACCCTAACCCTAACCCTAACCCTAACCCTAACCCTAACCCTAACCCTAACCCTAACCCTAACCCTAACCCTAACCCTAACCCTAACCCTAAC